>MAIP01000131.1:0-38269 GCA_001736125.1 Pseudozyma tsukubaensis | reverse complement strand
GCAGGATGTGGTGTACTCGTACAGCCGCACTGCTCGCTTCGGCTTGCCTTCTTGGCGCCCTCTCCGCTGAAGCCCTCTGGCCTCACCCTACCAACGTCACCTCGAACCCAGCCGACACTTTCATCCGTTTCGGTCAGGATCTTCGCCTCGAGCTCGCCCAAGGCACTGACCAGTCTCGTGTACCTCAGGATCTGAAGGATGCGATGGATGCAGCCGGCAAGCTTGCCAACAGCGTTGAGCTGTGGCCTCTGGTGCCCGATCGTGGCGAGTCCTACCGAGAGGCTGTAGGCAAGGCTAATCTTGTCACTGGCATCTACGTTACGGTGTTGGAGCTGATGCCTGAGACCCAGCCCAACCCTTGTGTCAAGAAGGATCCTGTTGGGGCTTCGATTGGCGAAGTGCTGAAGCGTAGGGCTGTGCAGCAGCCTTTCCAGGGTAGGACCAAGCCTACTGACCCGATCAAGAAGGAAGAGCCCGTTGGCTACGGATTGCAACCCGCTCCCGAGAAGGGCGGCAACTGGGACAACGCTTGCAGTATCGCTAGTCACTCGATCAAGGAGCTTAGCTACGAGACCTCGAAGCAGCACCTCGACCTCGAGAAGGACAAGAGCGCTCCAGCTGACCTTGGTTTCCTCGACGCTGAGATGTACCACCTCTACGTCCCCGACAATGGCTCTTCCATTCGACTGACCTCGTACACTGCCCTCGGTGCTCTTCGTGGTCTTCAAACCCTCTTGCAGCTGATCTACACTCTTCCTCCCAACCCTGAGGTCCAGCCTGCTGTTGATGGAAACCAGACCCCGTCGCAAAAGTTCATTCGCAACGTGCCTATCACCATCGTCGACCGTCCCTCTTACCCTTACCGAGGCCTCATGCTCGACACGGCTCGTAATTGGTTCGACATCCCCGCCATCCGTAAGCTCATCGATACCATGTCGTTCGTCAAGCTCAACCAGCTTCACTGGCACGCTACCGACACCCAGTCTTGGCCTCTTGCCTTCAATGATGAGGCTAATGCTGACGGTATCAAGCTCAGCCAGCTCGCTGCTAACGGCTCGTACGGCTGGTTCAAGGCCGAAGACGGCACGGTCAAGAAGATGGTGTACACCGAAGACGACATCCGAGGTATCATCGACTACGCTGCAGCTAAGGGTATTAACGTAATCATTGAAACGGACATGCCCGCTCACATGCTCGAAGGTGTCGACTCGATGGACGCAGGAGAGCTCATGGCCTGCCCCAACGTCCTCGACTGGAACTCGGTCGCCGCTGAACCTCCTTCCGGTCAGCTTCGTCTCGTCTCCAACGACACCCTTCTCAACACTACCGACGTTGCCACCTTCAAGATCCCCGAAAAGATCAACCAATTCGCCTCGGCCGTCCTTCGCAAAGTTTCCTCCCTCTCCAAATCCATCTATGTCTCTTCCGGCGGTGATGAGCCTAACTTCCACTGCTGGAACCTGACCAACGAGACCTACATGGAGCCTTACCTGAAACCCTTCATGTCGCTCGTTACCAACGTCACCACTGCAGGCGGTAAAAAGGGAATGGTATGGGAAGAAATGGCCGTGAAATTCCCCCAAGTCGCTAAAACCCTCGCCGATGGCTCCCTCGTCGAAATCTGGAATGACGCCAACAACTCTCGTACCGCCCTGACCAACAACATGCACGTCAATGTCGTCCTGGCTCCCGTCTCGTACTTCTACTTGGACTGCGGTGGCGCTTCGTTCTTGGGTAACTTTACGAGCAATCTTTGGTGCCCCTATGTTTCTTGGCAGCAGACCTACTCTTATTTCCCTGAGCAGACGATTGCGAACGCTACGGCGACGCCGGAAGTCGCTGCGCTGGGTGCGGCGTTCAATGCTACCCAGAGAGAGACGTACATCAGGCAGAGATTCGTGGGAGGAGAACATGCGGTATGGACGGAAACGATTGATGCGACCAACTTGGAGCCCAAGGTTTGGCCTAGAGCTGCGGCTGGAGCGGAGATCTATTGGAGTGGTGATAAGGTGAATGGTACGACGAGGGACAAGGTTGAGGCGTTGCCGAGGATGATGGATTTGAGATATAGGTTGGTCGAGATGGGTGTGAAGGCTGAACCGTTGCAGCCGCTTTGGTGTGCTACTCGCAACGGGTGGTGTAACTGGCACTAGGCTTGGCTTGATCTGCCTTTTCTGCTCTCATGCGAAGCCAAAGGGCCATATCCACTCAGCCTTGGCTCCAATCACTTAACTTCTTCTTAACACTGTTTCACACACTTTTACGACACGATAGCATTGATGATCATGAAAGCCCAGCTGCCCTGTATGGCAGGCTAAAGCAAATGCAATTTCATTTCGTATCTTCGTTCTTGGATCTCGTGAAGTCATTAAGGGTGGTGAATAGGGGAATAGAGTACGGAGCTTGTGACATGAGTGCGTGTGGTCAGGTCTCGTTCAGAGTCTAGGCGATCTTTTGTCTTCTTTTCTAAATCTTGAGCGTCGGTCTTAGTCTTGAGTCTTGATCTTAGTTTTGGTCTTGAGTTCCGCGGCGTACGTCGCCGACCTTCAGTCTTGTCCTTCTTCTTCTTGTGGGTCTCGATCTTGTGTTGTCATGTACAAATGCTGATTCGATCTTGCTGTACATTTTCCCGCCCGGTCAATTCTATGCCTTGAAGCCTGTCACTCAATATACAAAGGAATGTGAGAAAGTCAGTCAAGTATCATATCTACATTCGAAGCTGTTGAAGCTCCTAAAGCCCGAGACCAAAGTTCTGCCTCGGACTCTGCTGCTTGTTGTTGTTGTGATAGAGGTTGAGCGGCTGCGAATGACTTTTGACCATGATGTTGGTTCTGGACATATCGACTGATTTCCTCGTCATTACCGGTGTGAAAGGTCTTTTCGCCTGCTGCTGCTGGTCCTGTTGGTGGAGATGGACGATTTCGAATCCGTCGCCGTCGACGCTGGGCATTACTGAGGATTGACGATGGTGTTGTTGGGGGGAGAGACTGATGCTCGCTCTGGGTTGGGCTCTGGGTGGTGGAGAAAGGGCGTTTTGGTGAGGAGGAAAGTAGGAGGTGGAGTCGAGGTTGACTGGTAATGAGGTGCTCGCGACTAAAGTTCGGCCCAACGCATCTTTCTGAGTGACCTCTTGAGCGGGTTGGCCTAACATGACTCCGCTCCAGCCTTTCACGGTGTCTTTCAGCCCCAGGTTGGATACTTGAGGAGCAGGACGTGGCGTCTCGATTGCGGCGTCGTGCAAGCGTCGACTTTCAGCATCAACGTTGTTCTTAGCGGAGTCGCGAGCAGCAATGTACTTAGCCAACCAAAGCTCTCTTCTCCCTTCTGCAGCATCCGTGGCGGTCGAGCGTCGATCCGCCTCTGTCATCACCGGCATCGGCGCGGGTGTCAGCGACGGTCTCGTTCCATTGATGAAACCTCTCTTTCGCGGTGTAAGCCCAAGGTCAGGCGAGCTCGTACGACGATACACTTCCATGCCATCATCAGAGAGGGGCTTGTATCCCAAAGCATCAGCAAACCGCTTTGCCAGCTTCATTGGTCCACTCCTCTTCTGCTGTTTCTGCTGTTGACTAGTAGTCTGAGAAGCAGAAATCGATTTCCGCCTCTGCAAAGCCCTCTTCTCCCGCTGTGCGGCGCGTCGAGCATGCGCACGCTCTCCATCAGCCTCGTCGAGCATCGCCAGCGAGCACGCTCTCGGTTTTGCGCCATACAGGTAAACGCACAGCAAAAGCAGAAGGGCAACGAGGGAAGCAGAAGCAAAGATCACCGAGAACGCTCCGAACGAAAGCATCACATACCCTTTGAAAGAGATGAACGAGAGGAAGGTGCAAACCGTGAAGAGCAGCGATGCGACCAACGTCACTGCAGCGAGGGCTGTTTCGTCTAGCCAACGCTTATCGCGGCTCAAGGTGACGTTTGCGCCGGCATCGAGCCACGCTTCGCGGCTTGTATCTTGCTCGTCATCCTTCTCGCTTCGCTCGTGTCCGGAGCGGAGACCGTGTCTGCCAGCTCGACCGCCTTTGAACCTCCCTGCTCCAGCCGCAGCAGCAGTAGCGATCCTGCCAGCCGTCCTTCGCGAGTACGACGTAAATCTATCCTCGTCTTCCTGTTGCAGCAAAGTCGGCGTAGATACATCCTCCCTCGCAATCACGTCCCGCAGCACCACTTTGCGAGGCGGAGAGTATCCATCCATCACATACTGCACCACTGCTACGCCGACCACGACCAAGCTCGCCGTAGCCAAGATGATGCCAAACGCAGTAAAGAGCCATGAGGTGGCGAAGCTGGCGGTGAGCGCAAGGGTGTACAGCGCAAAACTGAATACTGCGGTCGCAATAAGGGCCGGTACGAGAAGCGACTCGGTCTTGACGCGAAGTGGGCGACGAGTATCGATGTATCCCTTCTCATCAACGTACAGAGGTCTTGCTTTGGTCGCAAATCCGCTGCTGCCCGTCTGTCTCGCGTTGATAAGGTAAATTCCCACGATGCCCGCAAGCAAACCGATCGCAGCGGAAACAGTGATGGCAAGCGCAGCCTGTGTGCCAGACAAGCCGTGAGACCCGGTAAAGACGTTCTGCAAGCCGGCGAATAAGAATGCGTACATCCCGGCCAACGTTGTAAGCCCCGTTGCGAGAAGGATGAGCATCGGATTGCAGCGAAGAAGACGACAAGGTCTGACTAGGTCGTCAGCAAACATCTGACGCAAAGTGGTGGTAGGTTGAGGTTCCGGTGCCCAACCTGTGTTGGTGCGTTGAAGACGTAGTGCTTCGCGGCGAAACAGCACGAAAGCTGCCGTTTCCCGAGTGCAGATACCCATGTATACGATCAGTACAGCTGCCACGATGAGCGTCAGCCAGTACGTCCAGGACCAGCTCAGCCAGTTGAGGATGAGCTTGGAGATCCATGGGCCTGCAAGTTGGCCGCCGAGGAGGACAAGACCGATGCTGGCAACGCCGAAGAGTCGTCCTTTTGAGGTCGCAAAAAGGTCAGTCACGGTAGCGAGGGAGAGGAAGACGACGAGACCCGACAATAAGCCTAGAAGAGATTGGCAGATCAAGATGGCAGAAACGTGAGGTACGAAGCCAGCAACAACGCAGACTGCACCTACAGCGACGAGAGAGATGAGGGTGAGACGTTGGCGGCCAAATCCAACCAGAGCGTTTGCGAAGAACAGACCACCGCCCTGACTGCCGTTGTAAGCTGCGTTACCAAGCTGCAGCAGTAACGCAGAAGAGGAGGAAGCGGAAGTGGCAGAGACGATGCGCGAGACCGTGTTGGTGTAACCTGAAGCGAGAGCTTGCAGAGAAAAAACGAGAATCCAGTATGCCAGAAGCTGGCGAAGTTTCGTCCAAGCAGACCATCTATCGGCCCAGACGACGATATCATCGTCCTCGCTGGAAGCAGAGGTGAGCACATCCTCATCGTCTTGATCCTCGTAATCGAGGGGGTCGATGTCAACAATTTCGCCCTCTTCCAGCAATCTTCCCTCTTCTGGTCGTTTTGTTGATCCACTGCGTTTGATGTTGTTCAAAAGCACCTGTCTCGCATCGTCATCCTCGACGCCATGCGTTGCTGTTGCTGCGATCTGATCGTGATCCGCACCGTCTTGCAGAGTCATCTGGCTGAAGTGTCGATCCATCTTGCTGCTGTTGTTGTAGCTCAAACTTCGCCTTGCCGGCCCACCGTCACGTTGCCTGCGTGCCCCCTTCACCAGATCAATTTCATCCCCGTCGTCAGCAGACCACGGCTTATGATCGGCATACATCAACCTCCGCCTGTCCTGCTCCTGCTTCTCCTCCAACAGCTCATTGTACATCCCCCTCGTCACCGGCCTACTCAACGCCGACTCGCCAAACGCAACCTCCCCCAGCTTATCGACGTAGTTCCTCCCCAGCGCTTCTTCAACCGTAATACTTCCCCCACCTCCCAGTGATACCTCCACCGCATCCCGGATCGAAAAAGCATTCAACCCACCCGCAGCTACAAAATCTTGGAAAGCCACCCGCCCCGCCGTATTCTGACCAGCAGTGATGTTCTGCGCGCAATCAAAACCTGCACGGAAGCAAAGCTTGCATGCGGGCGTCGTACGGTGATGTTGCTTGGAAGCTGGACGTGACTGTTGCTCGATTTGGGATGGATTGCTACGGAAGGACACGCGAGTATCGCGGGTGCGCGGACGACGTGCTTTGCCCGCTTTGACGGAGGAGATGGGGATGAAGCGAAACGCGGAATTGTCTCCAGCTTTGACATTCCCTTCATCGTCCTTCGCAAAAGTGTCAATGATAAAGGGTACCCTCTTTTCAAAGGAAGAGTCGTAAGTGACTTCGGCATCATCGTCGATCTCGGTGCCCTCGTCGGAGCGTGCAGCAGGAGCTTCGTCAGGTTCCTGCATTTCGGGTACGTCGCTTGGTGGAGCCACGGTCGTTCGTGCTGTGCCTCTATTTCCTGGTACACCTTTGGTGATGCCGGTAGTGCCACTCGGACCAGTGGCATTGCGAACGTGCGATGGGAACTCCTCTTTCGTTGGCGAATCGAATGCTGTTGTAGCTGAGCCGATCGAATCTCGCCTACTGCGCTGCGAAGCTGAGCTTTCCCTACGAACCACCGAGGTAGGCTCAGCTGTGGAAGAAGCAGTCGGTACAGTTGCAGACGTTGCCACAGGTGCTGAGCTCTCAGCTTTCTTCTCGACCTTCTCAATCGAAGGTACCGGCTTACGCGACGAGCCGACGCCCTTCACCTTGGCATCTTGGTCAAGCTGCTGCATCTGATACACAAACAGCTTTCGATTGGCTTCTTCGAGCATACTTGGTTCGAGCTCACCAAAGGTGTTCCTCCTTGGATCACCTCTGAAGCCGACCAATTCAGCATTCTCCCGCTTGCGCACATCTGTATCGTCCGACTTGGCCTGCGTCGTCGCAGCGGTACTCTTCCCACCGTCTTTCCCTTCATTGGCGGGCTGAGAGGGTTGTGTCTCAGAGGCGCCAATAGATGGCACGGATTTGCGAAACTTGAGAGCATGCGGGATCTGCGGCGCTTGTGGTGCCTCTGCCGATGCTGAGAGTGGCGAAGGAATCCTTTGCTCCTCCTTCTGAGGCACTTGCAGGCTAGTCTCTCTTCGTGCGGCTGCAAGCGTCTGCGGCGTAGGAGAGTAGATCGTCCGACTCGACCCGTCGTTCCTAGCAACAACCTTTGGGTCGGCACGAGACAGTACATGCCCACCTACGCTCGGCTCAGCAGTCTTGGGCAGGCTAATACGCTTCATGTTCTGGAAATCCGTGCGAATCGCCGGAACCTGCGTTCCATCGGGCAGCGCAACAGTCTCACCCGAGTAACTTGTGTCGTTGGAGTCGGACCGAATGGGTGGTGCGGACAGCTTGGATGGCTTTGTGGGCGCAAACGGTGCCGCTGTAGCCTTGATGCTAGCCACTTCCTCGGGCGACACCACCATCGGCGGGGTTTGACGTTGTTCTTGCACAGGAGGCGCACCGAATCTTGAACCAATCGTCTGCAATTGAGGTTGTTGTTGACCAAGCGTCAGTGTCGAGGATGAAGAGAACGTGGACGGAAGAGTGAGCTGAATGGGAATCAGCTGTGTTGCAAGCTGGGCATTACGCTCTCGCGCAGCTGCAATGCTGCTCGCTGTAGGCGTTGGCTCTGACTCGCTGCTACTAGTGGACCAAATGGAGGAAGCGGCTTCCGTCTTGTAAGCGAGAGCCGCTGCTACGGCGTGGGCTTGTGTTTGTCTGTTCTTGTTGATGGCCAGCGGCAGAGTCTGGACTGTTGACCGTTGAGGCGGTGCGCGAAGGCCGACCGGGGTTGTAGGCTGGATATCACGGGTGGCCTGTGGTAACACCCGGGGTCGAGAGGGAGTATCCCAAGGCTGTCGCTCTCCTCTGTCTGCTTGGGCTTGGCTGTGGCCTTGCTGGAAGGAGGAAGCACTGCGGGTGAGAAGAGGAGACTGCATGTCCTGGCTAGCTCTACGCTGCAGCTGCGCAGTTGAGAGCAGTGAATCATCAGCTTTAGCGACACTCTGGTGCGGGTTCGGAAAGTCTCCTTTTTGGCCTGCATCACTTGGCTGCTGGCTGAGAGGCTCGAAGACGTAAGGCAAGCTCGGTCTCCTACTCGCACCTTTGTTCTCGCTCTTCCTACCCGTCACAGGGTCAAAATTTCTCGGAAGAGCGCCATAGTTGACAGTGTGTCCTGCTCCACCCCCAATCCTGAGGGCCTGTGGAGTGGCCGCAGCCTCACCCGATGAGCCCTCCGAGACCACCTCAGGAATCCGCTGTAAAGGTCCAACCGTGCCGGAGGCGTGTCGTAAAGTCTGAGTAGGTGGTGCAGCTTGACGCTGGACCTGATAAGGAAAGGGAGCGGCCGGTGTTTGAGTCTCGGACTGATAGCGACGAAGAGCATCCTCAGCGGCGATGGTAGCGTCGCGCATCTGCTCCTGCCTTGTCGAAGAGGAAGCTACGCTCGTGTTGGATGGTTGAGCGTTGCGAGGACCTGGGATGATGGTGCCAGATCCAGATACGGATCGGTCCCTGCGCCTTGAGTTGGATCCCGACATTGTCGACCGATGCTACGGCTGTCTGGGATTTGATGTTGATCGTTTTCGAAAAGAGTTGTCAGTAAGTTCGGGTGATTGTGTTGGTAAGGTGTTGAATTGTCGGTTGTCTGAAAGGTAGTATCGTAAAGAAGTCGTCGAACGAAGTGTAAAAAGGCGTTCAAAGCATCAAAGTCGATGAAGGGTCGTAAAAGTCGTAAGGAGTGCAAAGGAGTCTCTAGCGCATGCTATCGACTACCGGAACGAAGTCGTGAAGAAGGAAAGTCTCTTTGAAAGTTCGAGAAGAAAGAATATGTCAAAGCAGCTGTCCAAGGCAGGCTCTGAATGGTAGTGTGATGAAAAAAGCTAGGCAATTCCGATGAGCGTGATTGCTCTTGTGGCGTTGACGGCGTTCAAGGAAATCAGATGCCAAAGTGGTTGTATGAGAAGCAGAGAAAGGGAATCGTAAGAAAGCAACTCGAGGTCCTGAAACCAGTCAGGAAGCGCCGCAAAGTCGTTAAAAGGTCCCCCGAGGAAGTATAGAAGTCGTGAAAGTCGTCAAAAAAGGTAGTCCAGCCGTAAAGAAGAGTGAAAGAGAACAGCTGAAGAAAAGAGGCTGGATCGAAAAAGTCTTGACGGGGGAGCAAAGTGAAACAGAAGTGAAGATGTGAGAGGTAGAAAAGGAAACTCGATGAAGGGAGGCTGTAAGGGTTGGGACGGGATAAGGGACGGACCAGGGCGGCTGCAGCTAGGGCTTGTTAGCTTGGTGACCGATCTACCGAGCACTTCTACGAGATGAAGATCTCAATCACACAGCACGAAGCAGACTTCAGAGCCTCAAGCTTCTCGTAGACGACGGCTACGAGCTCATTGCCTAATCCACGAGTCTACTTTATCGAAGCTCTGCACCGCAAAGATCATTCGACGGATAAGACTTCTTGCACAAGCCACTGATTGTGGCTGACAGCTTGGCGATTAGGATCCTGAGCTTATGAGTTTCGGAGTGAGATCTTCCGCTTGCCGCTCTCTTTTCATCCTGAGAGGATAATGAGGAGCACCGTACACTGCGTCTATCAACCTCAAGCATGAAGCAACGACATGCGCACTGCATTGCATCCAGCCTCCGAAGAACGTGCATTACACTGCGACTTGGGTACTTTGGGACCAATGGCGAGTGCGACATGTCTCTGATCAAGCAAGATTTGGGACTACCAAGCCATGAGGGGAAAAGGAGGCGAGTAGATACCTGATTGAGCCATGATGCGCGTAAGTAGAGGCAGAGGTCCGTTATTCGACACATGTCAAAAAGGGAGGAGCTTCGCGAAAAGCGCGGTTTCTATTTTCCGGTACGCTGCTGCTGCACATTCAGTTTCGGCAGATGGATAAGCTGAACATCCCCCACCGCTTCCAAGCAGGGCAAGTCAGAGCCGATGCCCGGATCAGGCAAGGCGGATGCACTGGTGGACTATTGCCCAACGTCAAAAGGAAGCAATGTCCCGAGCTGGCGGTACATGTCCATGGTATTGTGTACCAAGACTCAATCTGTAATCGGGTTGACATTCACTCGCTGGCCTGTAATCGGGTGATTTCTCTACCAGCCACGTGAGAGGTGGAGGCGAAGAAGCCGAGCAGCACAGACAACACATGAAAGTGACACTTCTGACTTCTTCGCGACCTTCTCAACCACATCATTGTTCAACTCTTTGATCGGCAATCCACACAATGTCGGACGCGTCAATACCACCGACGAAGCGGCAGCGTACAGCACCGCAGCCGCCGATATCTCCACCTCTGCCTCCACCGCCGGAAGAAGAAGACACCTCGGCACCGCTTCCAGCCGACCTGGATACTGAGCCGCCTCCTCCACCACCAGAAGCGGCAGACCTGGCGCAGAACAGCGACATCGTGCCACCTCCGCCGCCATCTGTACCGCCACCGCCACCACCAGATGCGCCTATCGACGAAGAGGACGAAGAAGACGTCCAAGATGCGGCTTATTGGACGCGTCTAGCCCAATCCTCATCCTCCTCAGCTACTACCTCATCCAGCGCTGTCACAAACGCATCATCTTCCGCCAAACTTTCCACCACAACCACACTCGCGAAGGAAAAAAGCAAATCCGCTCTCTACCTAGACACGATCAACCGCTCCGTCCTCGATTTCGACTTTGAAAAACTCTGCTCGATCTCCCTCTCCAACATCAACGTCTACGCATGCCTCGTTTGCGGGCGCTACTTTCAAGGACGTGGCCGCAACTCGTACGCCTATCTCCACAGCATTGACGATTCTCATCACGTTTTCCTGCATCTGGGAACGGCTCAAGCGTACATCTTGCCAGACAACTACGCTGTACCGGAGGAAAACATGGTTGCGTTACAGGATATCAAGTATCTCCTCAACCCGCGTTTTAGTCGGCGGATGATCGAGGGTGGGTTGGATGCAAAGCCAGCGAGGGGTTTGGGTGGGGAAGAGTATTGGCCGGGTAGTGTGGGGCTGAATAACGTCGGAAAGACGGATTATGTGAATGCGATCGTGCAGGCTTTAGTCCATGTGAGGGGGGTTCGGGATTGGTTTTTGGCCGAAAACGAATGCCAGGCTGAAGGCGAAGGCGGTGAGGAAAGTAAGGGGAAGAGTAGCGAGTTGGTCAAGAGGTTCGGAGCGTTGGTGAGGAAGATGTGGAATCCAAGAGCTTTCAAAGCGCAAGTTTCGCCGCATGAATTCTTGCAACAGGTAGCGCAGGTTTCGGGTGGCAAGTTTAAGATTACAGAGCAAGCGGATCCGGTAGAGTTTTTGGGATGGTTGCTGAATAGGTTGCATACCGATATGGTATCGGGTGGGGCTGCGAATGGGAGGAAGAGGAAAAGAGGTGGAGAGAGTGTGATTAGTGGGTTGTTTCAAGGTGTAGTACAGGTCGAGTCTCAGCCTTTGCATAGGGTTGAAGAGCCAGAAAGTTCTTCTGCGGCTTCAGTCGCTGCGCAGGCTCAGCGCGAGATGAATGGAGCCACAGCAGCAGCTGCTGCCGCTGCTAATGGTCAGATCGATGATAGTGGAAGAGCGCAATTCGATCCGACTCTCAACGTCGAAAAACGCGATACGCCCTTCTTTCTACTCGCAATGGACCTCCCCACTCCGCCACCCGTCAGCGCAGAAGCCGACGAAGACGGGAACGGCACCCGTCTCGTCCCCCAAGTAACCCTCTCCCAAGTCCTCACCAAATACGATGGCCTTTCTCTCCACTCTTCTGGCCCCAGACTCACCCGATACCGCATCCTACGCCTCCCACGATACCTGATCATTCATTTCCGCCGATTCACCAAAAACAGCTTGGGCGAAGAAGAACGCAATCCCACCCTAGTAAACTTCCCCATTCGAGGACTAGATATCGCTAAACACATCCCCATCGGTACCGCCGATCAAAGAGAACAGAGGCTGGACGAAGTCTACGATCTAGTCGCCAATGTAGTCTACGATGCCACACCGGGCACAGTGAGGGAGAAGGCGAGCTGGAAGGCCCACGTGCATACGCTCAGCAAATCAAAGGGAGAAGATGCAGGAAAGGGGAAGGATGGCGAAAAGTGGTTCCAGATCCAGGATTTGTTGGTGGAAGAAGTGAATCGACAGATGATCTTCTTAGGTGAGAGCTACTTGCAGATCTGGGAGAAGAGGGAGGCTTCAGCATGATCGCGCAATTTCAATGATGAACCCCTAATCGTACTCAGGAACCACACACAAAGGAGACCAAAAGACTGAATGTGCAAGTGAGTGTGACGAAAAGATACCATTGAGTGATTTGAGCTAGGATTATGAGATTTGAGTATGGAAAAATGTTGCGATGGATACAATGACAATTGAGAAGAGAACGAGTAACTGTTGAAGTGGTCATCAAGGATGATGAAGGATATACCGTAGAATGTTGAAAGTAATAGAAATCTGGACAGTGCATTGTGCTAGCCGCACAAAGAGGAGAAATGCTGCATCAGAGCTCGATAGCAACAAGAACAAGTCCGTCTCTGAGCTGCAAACCAGACACAGGGTCGGCGTTGGGAAGCTTGTTGGCTTCGATGCTCAACTCTTCCTGTGCCTTCTCCTTGGCGGCAGCGACCATGGCACCACCGACGTAGCATAAGCCGTGCAGAACGCTGGAGAAATCACGCATAGCTTTGTCGAGGCAGACCATGACCGAGTCGCAGCCCAGCTTCTCGCTGGCCGCATCGAGCACAGCCAACACCTGCTCCCTCAGAAGGCTGGCGTCAACAACAGCGGGCATGGAAACATACAGCGTGCGCTGGGCATCTGCCGAGCTATCGCTGCTGCACGTGCTGGAGAAGGAGCTGGAAGCATGGTGAGTTGCTGGACCAGACTTGATGACAGCACCACTCCATCCTGGACTGACGAGCTCGACACCAGCATCCTCTACCGAGAGTTTGGTGGGAACGCTGGCAAAGATGCGGTGAAGGAAAGCATGCGCAGACTTCTGAGCGTGATGGCGAACGTCGTTGTCGGGACTGATCTCAGGTGTTGCTGGCATAAGCTCGACCGAGATGCCGCTGAGATGAGCGGATGCGATGCTCGAGTCGGAAGATGGATGCTGCGACTTGATACGGTCGGCACCAGCCGATTGATGAAGGAGAAGCGTCTGAGCAGCTTGAGTGAGCTGATCGAGCGTGGCATCCGAGGCATCGTCCGAGAACTCGGTGTCGGCGTTGCTCTCGAGCTCGCTATCGCAAGGTGTTTGGCCGGTGTAGAGCGACTCGATAGGAACATCTTGACTGCGGGTCAAGCGCTCGTTGCTCGTAGAAAGTCGAGGCGGCGAGACACGCTGCGGCTGTGATTGCTGCGATAGCAAACGTGGCTCGACAAAAGTAGGAAGTCGAACGGGATGTAAGCCTGGCGAATGAGGCGGGGTATCGGGGGGTGAGTCGGGAAGCTGGGCGGTGTTCTGTCGACGATGTGCGTCAAATGGGTTGAAGGACATGTCGGTAGCATGAGCCGCGCGGAAGATAGGTACGGCTACAGCCGGAGCTGGCATACCGCTGCTATAGGGCCTGTCCCATCCCAGTGGGTGCCTTGGAATGGTCTGCGACTGGGAGGAATACTGCTGGCCGTTGCGTGGCAACGAAGTCGATGAGGACGTTGTCGAGACGACATGATTGCGTGCTGAAGTTGTAGTAGATTGTGTAGACGATTGCTGCGAAGCGACCCCTCTCACAGGTGCACTTCGACCTGGATGTTGCGTGGTACTGGCTGAAGAGGATGAAGTACCATATCCAGGCATTTCTGCTTTAAGGACGTCAGGACCACCACTTGACCACGGTGCTCAACGTGGTAGACTGCTGCTGGCTCCTAGGCGAGCCAACAGCAGCGGGAGCGTTGTTGTTGTTGTTGTTGTTGCGCAAGAAAGGAACCCCATCGGAGCCAGCGCCTGCGCTCAAGGTGCTGACGGGGGATCGACTGGGTTGATTCAGATTATTGGGAGTCATTGTTATAAGGCGCGGGCGAACAGCTTGGCTATGTTGGGTACTTTCGACGGAGCGAAAGACGTTTGCTGACGATGCAACAAAGAGGTGTGGATGGAGTGCGTTGGTAGCGGTGAGGCAAAAGGTGCGAGAGAAGATGATGGAGGAGAGAGATAGAGTGACGTGGGCGATGTGGAAAGAGGGAAATTAGCGTCAGATAGGCAAGCAAGGCAGAGAGAGAGCGAAAAGCGGCTATTTGGCTGGCCTGGATGGCAATTTCAGCACACCTTTCACTCAACTCAGCGGAGACCCTTTTCCGCACCTCCGCCTTCCAACCAAGCCGGTTCTCTGACTGCGTGACTGCGTGACTGCGAAGTGGCTTTTTTGCAACAGCTCAGCGCGGGCAGATTTGACTCAATTTTCGGCATTTCACATTTCACTTGACACACTGTCGTTGAGATTACGGTTTTAGCGCGCACACTACAGCCTCTCTGATTGGACTGCCAAGCCCAAACGAAAAAGGTGCGAAAATGAGGAAAAAAAGAACGTGTGGAATTTCGCTTGTATCCGAGGTCTTCGACTGCTCAAGTGCCTGCTCGAGAAAGGCTTCCATGGGCTTGCATCTGACAAGCTGGACAGCTGACCATCATCAACTCTATCTCCAAGGGTGCTTAACGAGGTGCGCTTAACGAATGGCGTCATTTGTACTAGCAACTTCACTGAGCCGCACGGCTATGCCCGGACGTCCGATTCAATCGGGGTCTTTTAGCAAATCGGCCTTGAAGCAGATCAGATTTCAGGGTCCTCGACCCTCCACCAAACGAAGTTGCATGTTGCTGCGCCTTTCACCCAAGACAAGCCCACCTTCCGTTCTCCTCACCTTCTCACTTCACAGTCGGTGCCATCCGATGGCTTCATTCAAGCACACTTCATCACCAACTTGATGCCGCTGCGCAAAGAGCCGCCTACACCGCGCTCAGCTGCAGCTGCTGCTCGTTTCGACCATGGCGCCTCTTCCTCTTCCTCTTCCTCGGCTATGGGACCGTTGATACCCTTCAAACCAGGTCAGACTTCTCTTCGGAAGCAAGCGATCCTCACGGAGGATGAATACACGGCGGCGCTCTCCGCTGTAATCAAGCGCGACTTCTTTCCTAATTTGGACAGAGTTACAGCGGAAAATGAGTACTTGACAGCGGTCGAGTCGGATGACCCGCGGAGGATCAGGTTTGCGTTGAATAAGTTGCTGCGATTCGACCAGCAGACGCAAGGAGCTGTATCAGTAGCACAGAGGAAATCTTCAATGTTGACACCGAGACCACGACAGACAAGCGGGAGAGGTGAATGGGACGACACGCCGCTTGCCTCGAGCTCATCGAGGGGCATATTCAATCCCACCTTCACACCAGTTGCTGATTCTACTTTCGGCGAAGAATGGCCAGAAGGCGATGAGGAGGGTCAAGAAGATGAGCCCGGGTCAGGCATCACTCCAGACTTGGAGCTGAGCCTAGCAGACTTTCAGTCTCGGTACACCTCCGAAGACAACGCCAGCTTCTGCCAGCTCCTTGATCGCGATAATCAGCTGCGCAAACGCAAATACGCACATCTGTTTGCTCGCGAGCAAGCGTCAGAGCAGCAGCGGAAGCGAATCACGCAAGCAGAGGAAGAGGATGCGCAGCGAGGTAGACGCCTTGCAATTGAGGCGAATCCGGATCATCCGAAGCTGTTGGAGCAGGCACAGAAGGAGACGCTCCTCATTGAAGATGCGGGCAAGGGCAAGGGCAAGGAGATTGCACCAACAGCTTCTACTGAAGTCATTGAAACGAACAGCGACCCGCTCGACGACCTCATCCTGGTCCCCGAACCGCGCAAAGACGACCGTCCGGCACTCACCGGCCTGAACCGATGGAAGTACACCGCGCGTAACGCACTCATCTACGGTCCCGATGCCAATACTTCCACCCTTCACGCTTCTCGCACCACCTCGTATCACTCTGCAGCAGGCAAGACAGCAGAAAGCGAGCCGCGAACGAATTTCACCGCCCTGCGTCTGCCCGATGAAGAAGAAGTGCATTACGAAAGGGAAGCAAGCGAAGCCGGCTGGTCTCCAAGCAGCTCGCGTATCGATGCGGCCATCGAGCGTGGTCGTGCCGGGTCTGCTAGTGCGTCAACGATCGACTCTGCTGGGGTGGGAGTGATTGGAACGCCAAAGGTGAACGGATACGGTTTCGTCACACCGTACTCGACACCACAGCATCAGGGAGAGGAGGAGATGCATCTGAAGATCTACAACTCGATCAAAGCGAGACGTCGGGCCGCTCCCCGCACTTCCACTCTCCATAGCAGCAGCGCCGACGGAGAAGAAGGAAGTGGGAGGGAGTTTGAACTACCTAGACTCGATAAGAGGGAGGAAGTTGCGCAGCGGCTCATGGCGACCGCTTCTTCTCCCAACCCGCACACGAAAGAGAGGGCAGGGGGAGGGGGAACGACGCCCTACGGCACGCACAAGTACACCGGGTTGGCGGGGTTGCGCGCTCGTGCGTTCGCTCCCAGCCCTGTTGCGAGTAAGAGGAAGGACTTGACTCCCGCGGCAAAGGCGTTGCTCGATCGGAGTACGAAGGGTCTCACTCCGTCGCTTACTGGTAGTACTACGTCGGGGAAGGGCTTGGCTTCGCCCATCGCACCCAGTCGCAGCAACACCAAAGGGCTGAGCGAAAGAGGATGGACGCCAACCCCACAACACACGCTACGACGTTCATGATAGCTGTCTTCACGCTCACACATGTAGTTGTACGACATCATTACAACTTTTTGCATTGCATTCCTTTCTGATCAATTTTGTGTTCAAGGGCCGTTGGGGCGAATGACGACCTTGACACCGCTAACACCATCCTTGTTTGCCTTTAGCGCATCCTCGATTTTCTCCAGACCTCCTTCGACGACTTGAGGCCTGTTGAGGCTTACTTTGCCCTGTGCGATGTAGCCGTCTTCTCCGCCGACGTGGGCAGCGAGAGGTTCGGAGACGTAGCGGTATTCAGGGTGGGAACCGAGGCCTAGGATGTTGGTGATGGTAACGGCGGGTTTGCCGTCAGCGGAGCCAGCGGAGACGGCTTTGTCTTCGGGTGCGAGGACGGTGATGACTTTGCCGCCTTGGAGGGATTGGAGGATTTCAACGGCGAGGGTTTGGGTTTCGGCGGAGGAGATGGTGTCATAGACCCACTCGACGGTGCTGTTGGAGGGGAGGGCGGAGGTGAATGCATCGGCAGAGGTGGCTTTGGAGCGATCGAGGACGTGGGTTGCACCGAGGGTTTTGAGGTGGTCATGGTGCGAAGGGGAGGAGGAGGTGATGATGTTGTCGAATCCCGAGAGGCGAGCGAATTGGATAGCGTATTGACCGACGGAAGAGGAGCCACCGAGGATAATGGCGGTTTTACCTTTGCCTACGCTGTCGCCGTTCTTATCCCAAGGTGCGGCAAGGGAGAGACCAGACTTGTGGTAGAGTCCGGTGGCTACGGCCATGGCGCCAACCCAGAAGGTAGTAGCCTGCTCATCGGATACCTTCTTGGGGGTCTTGGCGACGAGAGAGGCGGGGATCTTGACATATTGCTGGAAAGTGGACGAGTCGATTTGACCAATGATGCCTTGGAAGAAGACTCGTTCACCGACCGAGTGAGAGGTGACGGAAGAGCCGACTGCTACAATTTCACCTGCGGCATCGGAACCAAGTACGGTAGGATAGGAGGCGATGAAGATACGGTAGTCGCGCATCTTCCAGTCAACAGGGTTGATGGCAGTGGCAGTGACCTTGACAGCGACCTCATCGGCGGCGAGAGGTGCAAGCGAGCGGTCGACGACCTTGTGTTGAGCGCCAGCCTCGGGAACCACGGCGGCCTTGAATGATGATGGGAGCGACATTGTTGCGTTGATGTGAAGGGGGCTTGGCAGACGATGGGAGAATTGGTGGAATATCTGGTTGTTGGATGGACGAAGGTGAGCTCGAACGGGCTCACATATATACGCTTGCGCCTCAAACTGACACATCTTCGAGTGAACATTATGGAATCTCAACGGTGCTCCTCGTCTCTGCCTGTGTGGAGGCGAACTCCGCGGTAAGGTACATATGGCTCACTTCGGCAATACTTCTTTCCTGAGCAAACATTCCAAAGTGGCTGTTGCGTGCTTCCTCTTTTGGCACTTCTACATTTCGGCTCATCTTTTTCGCCATTTTGCGTCATAAATTCACCGGTTGACATTTGGGCCGAACACTGAAGATCTTCCTTCCCGTCTTCCGAAGTCCGTGTCAAACAAAGTTTGCCGGACTTAAACTTGAGGACGAGAAACAACACAGCTCGTGGCTTTCGGCCTGCTTCAATCTGTGCTTGGCTCATTGTGCTTGCAGCGACCACATGGCATTCACTCTGTACCGAAGATTGAATAGAACACGCTCGAATTTCAGCTTGATTCGATGGATAGCCGACTTGTGTCTGTCACGCTTCCTGTCACACCGTCTTCGCCCTTCCTTGCTCTTCTTAAAGCTCTTATGCCTCCACTCACATCACGCGATGCTTCGCGACAACGGATGAAAAGAAATGGTGTGAGATTGACGGTGCACGTCGCAAACCCTAATGCCTGATTGCCTGATAGCCTGATTGATGAAATACGTTGCTACGCGCCCTGACTCTCGCCCAGTCTCTGAAGTCTTTCTGCATTTGCTCGTCGATAGCCTGGGGAAGGAGAGCAGACAGATACGTAGCATAGGCAGAGTGTCAGAATCCGAAATTTGTGTTCTGCGGAGCAATTGCTACACTTACCGACTGCGTTAAGTCGCGGGCCATGCTCGTTGGTGGCGCGATGCGTATTCAGGTCTGTCGTAGAGGCAGCGCACGTCAAGCACGAGGAAGGGAGAGCAAGGAACGGGAAGAAGAGGAGGAGAATCAACGTGTTGAGAAGTGAGAAAGAGGATGATAAGAAAGATCCGACTGTCAGCGTCCATGTTATTCATACCAGCATCGCCATGCATGATTGCTCGTTTTGTTCCCGTGAGGTGGCCGTGACTTACGATTGAGCGTGCCATAGGCCTTGTCGCACCCCACGTAGTCGCATCGATACTTGCGATCCACCTCTTCCGACTTGCGTCGTCTTCGGATCCTTCGAATACCATCATTGCCTCGCGAGCCTCCCTCCCCGTGGTCGTTCCCGGTCGTACCTCCGTGCAGTAGACTTGAGGGGGTCTGGGTTGCTGATGCGAATTGTCCATTGGGTGCTCGAAACCATATGCGCCTCTTTGAGCCGATCAACCCTTCTTCGACTCGATTGACCATGGTCCCGTTGCCCATCGATCTGTGAGCTGTGCCCGTCGCCGACCCAGCGTCCCTCGACCCGGTGAAACTAAAGGCTGTCGTTCCTGAGGGGGTCGTAGGAGCTCCATTTGAAGAATCAGATGATCCCTGCAAGCCTCTTCCGCCCACCTGCGAGCCTCTGCTATCCTCACGCCTGAACTGAACTCCTCCATAGTGTTCGTCGTTCATCCAATCTGTATCCACACCCGTGATCCATGGGTCTCCGGAAGAAGTCGTCATCTCGGGCATAGATCGACTGGAAGCAAGAGAGCTCGTGCCGCCGGTGCTCGACGATTGGTAATAGCTGTCAGCGCCTGAAGCGTGCAGACTTTTCCAATCGCCTCCAACGGTACCACCAAACCCTTCTTCACCGAGTCCCCACATAGGATTGCTTCGCTCCTGACCAGAATCGACGTAGGATAGCATGCCTCCACCCAGGCCATGGCGCAGAGCAGAGTCCAGAGATGGCTGACGCCAGACCTCGGCGAAGGAGTGGTCACCCATGCCTGCCATGTCGGCCCAGCCGTGATTCGTCGTAGGCTTGAATGATGTCGTGTCACCAGCTAAGACCTGACCCGGGCTCAAAGGGAAAGCAATCGTCGTGTGTGCCGCTGACAGTTCCATCGCTCCAACCCTCGATGCTATGGCATCGTGACGATGAATTTGCTCTTCAGACCACACGGTCTGACAATTGTCTTTGACCTCCGTGTGATGCTGGCCCAGTGTATGGTACCTCGTGTTGGTATAGAGAGCTTCTGCCGCTCGAGCGGGAGCCAATTGACCGAGCTTTGGTGTGAGAGCAAGGCCAGGAGGCGTGTAACCCTGCAGGCTCTGAAGCGATCCTCCCTGACCGTGTCGGATATCAGGAAAAGGTTCCAACGCTCCAGAAAGGCTCGATGTGTCAGGGACGGCCAAGCTTGGCAGACTTTGTGTTCGATTAGCAGCTAGGGGAGCAATCAGCAAGAAGGAATGAAATGAAAATCAGTAGCTGTCTAGTCGCTAATGTTTTTGATGCCGACAATTGAGGCGTCAGAAAAGCAGTACTTACTCGACCAGGCATCCAGTGTCGCGCCAACCGCCCTGCCACCACGACATTGATATCCGGCGACAGTGTCCTTAACCGTAGTGGCACCGTGTCCAGCGGCCAGCGACGGCACCTCATTACTACGATGAGAAGCACGGGCGTCGACGCGATCGCGTTTATGGGCCAAATCTGGGAGAGAAAGAATTGCTTTCTCGGTGATTGTCATATTGGTGGCTGTATCAGCTGTGAGCACGTCTCCTGGCTGATCAGGTGGGGCTGAGCTTGATCGAGCAGGCGCGTCCAAAGCAGAGTCGCCAAGGCTGGTGTCCTTCCAAGGCCACGAAAGACCGTTCCGATCCATTTCGAAGGTGAGAGGAAGTGTCCGTGGTGATGGAGAGCTTATCGTGGTTGAGCTCGTTGGGTATACGAGGTTGAGAGCTTGGACCGAGACAGTATCGAGAAGGGAAGAGGGCGCCTGAAGTCATGATCGAGCCGGCTTATATCACATCTTCTTCCCAGGCTCCTCGCTGAGTCGAGTAGAAGTGTCTGTGAACAAGCAGAAGCTCCCGTTGCCGTTCGGACGGTGAGCCTCTTTCCTGCAGGTGCAAACGAGCTGCTCGCCTGCGTCGTAAGGCGGAAAGAACTGCGACTCGTGGGCGTGTCCATACGCTACGCAACGCTCCTCCGCTCGACGAGAGTACTGACTTGGCCGAACTACGCCCTCAGCCGCTAGCCTGCCAAGCCGTCACCTCGAGGCTCTCTTCACCAATCACCACCGGGCTCATGTCCACATTCGAGAAATGCTCTGTTGGCTTCTTCTTCTTCAGCATCACTTGGGAACACCCAACGCCAATGCTCGTTGCGCCGGAGTCGATTGGTGGCCAGACTCGACGAAATATTAGCCGTAGGCATTTCGACCACATGACGATGTGATCTATCAAAGAACATGTGTGTTTGGTGAGGGCGTAGGGCGCGTTCAACTTTTCTGTCGATCTCTCCTTTTACCGACTCTCTTTCTATCATCACCTCACTGTTTTTCCGAGTCTCACACTTCCTGTATCGTCACGTTAGCGGTCGGCGAATGACGGAACAATCCATTGCGCCCAAGGGAGGCAGCAGGTCCTACAGACGAACGTCGATATCGAAAGCTTCGTTGAGTCTCGCCGGTCTCAAAATGTCAAAGGGGCCAGTTATCCTAGGCGTCGAAGCGTTCGGATGTCGCGGACGTTCATGGTCTAAGACCAGGTGGTGAGGTTCGACCGGTCATCCGGGGCTGGCGACGCCAAGTCATTGTTGCCTGATCTCCACTCACACTCGCATTCCGATCTCAGCTGAGTACGTATGCCAGAAGGGGCATTACGATTATTCTGGCCGCGTCGTCATGGCTACACATGTGGCACTCTGCGTCATCGATAACAAGTCGTCACAAGGTTGGAGTAACTTTGGAAGACTTCGGCTTCAGATTGTGGTGCAGGAAGAAGGATGCATTGCGTACATTGGCGATTGCTGACGGCTAATTGAGCTTCAGGACCTTCGACTTGCGCGGACTTGTTTTGCCCGAACTGCCACCTGCTCCGCCTTGAGATCGGCGGCTGCGACGAGGCTGCTTCTCGCTCTCGGCCTCATCGGTGGTCGATGCAGGACCTGCTGCTGAGGTTTCGACGGTGCTGGGAGACTCGTCGCTCACCTGCTTGCGTTTCCTTGCACCTTTGCCGCCCTTCTTGGCTTTGCTTGGCGCCTCTTCTTTGGGCTGCTGCGAGCTTTGTTCCACTTCCTCGCTCTCGTCCCGAGCCGGCGCTTCGGCCTCGTCGAATTCGAGACCTTGTGTGGGAACCGCGATACCGGCTTGTGGCTCCTGCTCATTTCCGCCTTCTTCGCCTGGCTGCTCCTCGTTGGTTTCAAGTGTTGCTGCCGCTTTTGACTTCCGTCCGCGACGAGCTTTCTTCGGTGAGGGCGCGATCGCTTCCAATGCGTCCTCGACGTCCGCAGCATCCTTGGAATCCTTAGAATCTTCAGTCGACACTTCAGCTGGCGACACGTCGGCAGGAGCTGCCCTCTTCCGACCGCGTGCCCTTTTGGGCTTCGTCTCTTCAGGCAGCTCGGCCTCGTCCTCGTCCTCGTCGGCTTCCTTCTCGTCTTCGTCGGTGGGCCTGTACGCAGTGTTGGCAGCTGCTTTCTTGCGAGACCTGCCACGCTTTCTCTTCGACGGAGAAGCAGCGGTGAGAGATGCATCTGCGCCATCGGTGTGGCCTGCCTCGGCATCGTTCTCCTCTTCAGCCTTGACTGCCTCCTCCAGAGAAGCGATGGAAACATCGCCGGCAGCCTCCGCTGTCGGATGTCTTTCTCTTCGCAAGATCTTTCTCTCGTCGTCGGGGAGGTAATTGGCATTGGGACTCTTTGGATCTGAACGCCGAGGAGATCGATGAGGCGATGAGGCAGACGCGACGCTACTGGCACGTTGGTGTCGCGAGCTCTGCCTGGTAGCACGAGAAGGAGATTCTGGCTCGCTTGTGTGCTCATCTTCGTCCGCTTCCGAGTTGACTTGGCTTTCGCGAGCGGAACGAATCCAGTCCGACCTGCGCTTCTCGTCATCGACAGAGGAGGACAATTCCATCTCAATGTCATCCAAAGAGAGGAGCATTTTGGCTGCACTAGAGTCAGGCTCTGCAAAGATGCCTTCCTGAAGAATCTGCAAGCTGACGATGCGACTGAGAACGTGATGCACGTCCATCGGAAGAAGGTCGGGGCCCACGTCGACCCAGTTGTCCGAGTTCTGTTCCGAGGTTTCACCGAGGTCGCGCGCCTTCTCGTCGCGTGCAACCATGTGATTGATGGAGCAGCCAGGTACGATGAAGACAGGAGAGCCAGGCATGTCCGATAATTCTAAGCGTCGATAGAGACAGTGAGATCGTGTGTTCATGGTGAACTTGACAGCCTGCGCCTGTCTGCCTTTCTGCACTGCTGGTTGCTGAGTACTAGCCTGGCCATCTGTATTGCTCTGAGTTGCCGCCGTCGCCTCTGCCTGCTCGTCTTCCTCGCGCGCCTCGTCTGCCTGACTCTCGCGGATGGGAAGCAGGGCGGGCAGCGCGCGTAAAGGTGCGGTGAGGCTGCTAGCAAAGTTGGACGCGGCTTCTGTCATCTGGGAGAAAAGGTTGCGCCTCACAGCACCGTGCAGGTGGCGGTGACCTTGACGATTGGCTGAGGGCGTGAAGCTCGAAGTCGATCTGCGATCTGAGGAAGCTGGAGATGGCGGCACGCGGACAGATGCTTGACTGCTCAGACCCGCTGACACGGGCGCGGGCGAATCCGCGTCTTTACGTGAGCCATCGGTCTCGTCGATGGCAGGCAGCTCGGCCTCAGGGGCGATGGGAGTGTTTTCGAACTGGGTTTTCTTGTGCTCGCTTCCTTCAACTGGCTGGTCGTCTTCCCGAGTAGCTTGCTTGACCTCCTGGCTTACCTGTTGCTCCGTGACCAGGCTGTCTTTCTCCTCGAACTCCTCTCCATCGTGCAGCTCCTTTTGGTTCATTACACTTTGCTCGTCGACCCTCTCTGCGGCCAGCCCAGCTTTTTCCTCGAGCTGTTCTTCCTCCTTAAGCATCTCTACTTCCTTCGGCATCTCTTCCTCGTCAGGCATATCTTCCTCGTCAGGCATCTCTTTGACCTCGGACTGACCGTCCTGGTGGTGATCAGCTTCGATAGGGGCATCTTCTTGCTCTGCCTTCTCGTCTTGCCCTGCCTCCTTGTCTTCTCGCTGCGGCTCCTCGTTGGCTGCATCGGCTTCTGCTGGAGCAGGAAGGGCGGGAGGCAGTGCCGAGACCTCGGCTGTCCGAGCGTCTGAGATTTCGTCCTTCTTTGGCGTATCGTCGTCTGCAAACGTGGCAACCAACGGTTCGCCATTGAGAGGCACGGCTTGACGCTCGACGGAGCTGTCTCGATCAGCCAGATCGCCGCTCAGGATGCCTTCTTCCTCTGTTGCTGCGACGATGTTGTGCGGTTGAATCACCTCTCCCTCCATATGCGCTTCAGCCCCGGCGGTCTGATCGAGAAGGATGTCGTCAGCCGTCTCGCCGACCACATCAGCGTTGTCGATGTTTTCAGCTCCTGCCGTGGATTCTTCAGATGCCACGAAGGGCGCGGGTGAGGTGGTGTCGGCCGTCGGCGTGCCGGCTGTATCGACGGCAGGCTCTTCGATTGCGGCCTCTTCTTCATTGTTGTCCTCAACGTCAGCTTCCAGCACACTAGTGCTTTCGATGCGTGCCAACACTGGTTTGATCCTTTCGACAGGCTCGTCGTCGTCCTCGTTGTCGCCTTCGAGATGGACCTCATCGTCGCTAACCCGGGCATGCTCGGGAAGAGCAGCTGCTGATGAGGTTGCTTGAAGACTTTCATCGTCCTGCGGGTTCGTCGACGACCGCTCTGGCTCGGCCTCCTTGGAAGGACTGACTGCTTCTTCCACTGCGGAGACGGTCTCTTCTACGGAGGCGGCATGCTTAGCATGGCTCGGGGCTTCTGCGTTCTCGACCTTGGGCTCGTTGTGTATTGGCGAAGTCGGACCGCCCTTCGCATCAGCATTGAGTTCGCTCTCCGTTGGGGCCTCTGTGAGCTGCTGCAGGCTGTCCCTGCCATGAACAGGCACTTCCTCCTCCATCTCTACATCGGGCTGCATTGCCCCCTGTTCTGATGGGGCTGATTCAGAATGCTTTGTTTCGGCTTTCGTGTCGTCTCGGCGCTCCTCTGCGTCCGTGGTTACTGAACGTGCTGCGGTCGCCGGGGCCTCTTGGACGTCTTCCCGGACATTCGCGGGTACGTCTTGACGAGTAAAGGCGTCGAAAATGTCTGTCTCGTGATGAACAACCGCTTGATGATCTTGAGTAGAATGCGTACGGCCAGCATCAGCGTGTAAATCTTCTTGCGTAGCGGCGTGCTCGATAGCTTCTTCGTTTCCGATGAAGCTAGCCAGCAGCTGAGGATCGATTGGCTGGGCAGACGAGTCGACAAGTGGCTCGGATGGCTGTTCTGCAGCGCCCTGATCGATTGCGGCGGCCTGAATGTCAGCAAAGAGCTGAGAGGCGGTGACAAAGCCAGGCATGGTTCGCGAGCCCTGAATTGCGCGAAAGGCAGCATCGGCGGGTGCAAGCTCCTGTTGAGATTGAGCAAAGCCCTCCTGCGATGGTTGATTGACGTCGAGATCCGACCAGCGCAGCTCCTCGTCATATTCTTCCGGTTCTACTTCGCTGTCAGGAACGGCGTCAGCTTCACTGCCAGCGACGTAGCTGCTGAACCGCACATGATCAGCACCTTGAGAAGATGCGCTCTGTTGGGACGCAACGGTGTCCATCTGAGCAGATGCAGGCAGCGACATCAGCGGGACTTGCTCTTCGGTTTCTCTCGCTGCGTATTGGCGCTGAGAAGGAAGTGTCTGCGACTGGACGCCGTTCTCGCTTTCGTCATCGGACTCGTCGACGAGCTCGTCCTGAGCGTCCTCCTCCGATTCCTCGACGTTGCTTTCTTCGTCAGCGGCGTCGTCCTGACGCCCTTGTTCGCCGGCATCGTCGTCATCGTCGTCATCGTCAGAGTCGGAGAGCACGATGGGCTCGTCTGCGTCTCCAGTCGGGCCTTCAAAGAGAAGATCGCGAGTACTCGCGCCTCCAAAACCATCATGATACTGCTGATATGCCTGAGGTGCATTATAGTCGCGACGCTGGTCATCCTCCATGTCGTCGTCGTCCTCATCATCTTCTTCTCCCTCCTCATCGTCGTCATGTGATGCACCAATCATGTGCTCATCTTCATCAGAGTCAGCTTCATCCTCTTCGTCTGCGCTGCTCTCCTCGTCGTTAGCCTCGTGCTGACGAGATGCATCGCCGGCGGCAGCTGGAATGATCTGAAAAACACCATCGACGATTGCGATCTGGTCCATCGGATGTGGTACGGCGTTCTGACGATTGCTGCTCGAAGAGGTGGGCTGCTCTGACTTGGCATCCGAGTCATTTTCGGCGTCTTCGGAGTCGCTGGAGTCGTCAGAATCGCTAGATGCCTCGGAGCTCTCGTCAGATGCGTCTTGCGACTTGGCTGAGGTATGCAGTGCGTCCTCGTCATCTTCTTCGACTAGGGGCTCGGCTACTGGTGAGGCTCGGCCGACTCCATTTGCGTCCAGCACCTCAATGACAGGCCTCTTTGGTGGCTTTGTGGCAGACTGAGAGAGGTCGAGCATGCTAGCTTTGGTCTGTGAAGGCTCAGCTTGGCCGGACTCGTCGACGGCCGCCATTCTTGCGCGTTGCTGCAGGATGGATTCGATGTCGAGGGTACCGTCTGCGCCTCGGTTGGCTTCGAAGAGGGAAGAGGGTCCGAGATCGACGGCGCCGCCAGGTAGTGGCTCCGCATTGGCAAGAAGGTCGGCGAAACCTGGCTGGTCACCGTCGCCTTCTTCGGACTGAAGTCCTCCGCTGCGCATGAGTTCCTGAAGTGACTTTGCAGCAAGCAAGCTGCGCTCGACAGCTGGATCGACGGGTGCCTCTGCTGCACCACCGTCTTCTTCTTCGCTGTCGCCCTCCATACGCTTCAAGATACTTTGGCGGGACTGTTCGAGCTCAGCACGGCGACGCTCAAAGTCATCCTGAGCGTGGAGAGCCCACTGAGTGGCTGAATCTGGATCGTTGGCATGTGTTGATGCGCTGATGTCGGCGAGGGAGTCGTCGAAATCGACAGCCGCGGACGTCGATGCTTGGCTGAGCTGTACTTTTTGCTGCAATTCTCGAAACTCTTTGCTGGGTCTCGGCAAGCGTACACGGGAGCGAGCGCGAATATGAGCTGGCGATGAGGCTGTCAGCGGTGAACCGACAGCTGAGACTGATAGAGGCTGTCGGTGTGCTGAAGGGTTGGCAGGACTCTGTAGAGCGTCGCTGATGCGAGTACTTAGGTT
Organism: Pseudozyma tsukubaensis; assembly: GCA_001736125.1. Lineage (NCBI taxonomy): Eukaryota > Fungi > Basidiomycota > Ustilaginomycetes > Ustilaginales > Ustilaginaceae > Pseudozyma > Pseudozyma tsukubaensis. The sequence goes on along the minus strand of MAIP01000131.1, from coordinate 10,992 downwards.
GACGATCCAAGACACTTCGTCGAAGCGCTGGTAGGCAGAAGGTGAGATCTGAGAGAGTCGAGAAGCAGCTGGGCTGTGCAAGCTCTGCTTGCCTTGAGCTTTTGCAGAGATGGGTGTGCTCAGCAGTGACGACGTGGAAGGAGAGCCGTCTTGAAGCGCTCCGCGCTGGATCGGAATTGGCCGAGACGGTGTGGATGATGCTCTGCTCGCATCGTTGATTGCTGTAGATGGCACATAGTAAGGACGGTGTTGAGCCCGTTCGTTTTGGCCGTAAGGGGTATCGGAGGGAGGCATGTCGTCTGATGACCCGGTCCAAAGACTCGGAGATGCAGAGTGTTGTGTGAGAGCCAAGTCTTGGATTGACAACGCGATGCGATGTTGCAACTTAGATCATGTCTGACGAGCTGGTTCGGACGTGCTAGGATGAGACGAGATCGAGATTTTTCGAGATAGCTGATGTCGACGAATAATTGGTCAAGGAGTGTGGGCTAGCCTCTGTACAACAGGCGGCTACGGATTCAATGTTGAAAGGTAGTAAGTGACAGATGGTGGTGTTGCGCGAAGATCAGGATATCACTCACTACGCCATGCAGGTGTGCGCAAAGCCAATATTTGAGAAAGTCACACACACAAGAACGCGCAGAGAGCAGCAAAGTGGGGTGGAGGAGCAAAAAATAAGGCAGCAGACAGGCAGTGTTTGCAGCTCTGGCCGAGAATCACTCAGCCAGCTTCGCGCCGCATCGGTTGATCCGAAGGATGACATTGCCCGATGTGATTGATACGTTCGGCAGACCCTTTCTTGACTCGCTTCAGAGGGGCGGGGGGGGGCGTGGCCAATGCACCGCATGGTCCGACAAGGGCTTTCAATGCTTCAATGCTTGGAGGGCGGCTCCTCATGTGTGGCTGAGACCCTGAAATGAGCCAAGATGTAAGAAGAGCTTGCCGCTACTGTCCTGAGTCTGATGTACCACAACACACTGGCAGCAAACCTTCTGACAGATCAGCAGAAGCCCAGATCGTGTCTGCCAATCGTGCCTGGCCCGTCTATTGTCGTCCTTGACGTCTTCATTTGACGTTGAAATCACGAGAGCTGGCAGTGCGCTTCAAGTTCAAGCCCACCAGGCATCGTGTGCTCATCCCGATCGATTTCTGATGGTCGACGTTCGGCATCGAAGTGCGACTCAAGTGACATTCGCTCATACAAATGCGTCGCTGTTTGTGGAAAACAAGAGCGGCAGCAGCAGCAAAGTGCATACATCGGCCTTTGGTGGTGCAGAATTTGCTGCAAGAGCGCAGCACAGAACTGGGCAGAGGGTCTCGGTCGGAAGTAGACCCTGTGCGCGTAGCTTTTCGTACTCATGATGTGAATTCGCGATTCTACATGACTCTGAGCTTAGATGGCCTTTCAGTTTGACTCCTCAGTATCTCGAGTTCCGCGGAGTGGCTGTCGATCGGCTCAAGGCAAAAGAGTCATCCGACGAGCGTAAGACAGGCTGCAAGGAAAGCAGTCGTAGTCGTTTCAGTGGCTTGAGAATGAGTCGCAAGTCACGAGTAGCGAGAATGTATGCAGGCAGCAGACAGCAGAATCATAGGTTGTGTCTTGTCTCGTCTAAGCCGAACAGGGGCGTTCGGACGGGCGTTGAGCGTCACGTTGGATGTGTGTGTGTGTGTGTGTGTGTGTATGAGTGTGGACTTTCTCAAAACTCAAAAAAAGTCAATTCCAAAAGCTGAGAATCAAAAATGGGCCATCTTCCCTTTTCTTCTCAGTTGCCTCTCCTGCGCATGCGCACGCACGCCCCGCTCGTATCGGTTGACTCTTCTGTCTTCCTTCATTCTTGCCCGATCAGCTTGTCGGGCTGTCCGTCTTAGGTCTTCAATCTAGCAAGGCAAAAGCCAGGGAAGAGAACAGCTCTCGGCTTGACCGACGTTCCTGTGAGAGCAGGGGCCATCCGACATGCTCGGCTAGCTCAGCTGAGAGAAGAGGAAGAGAGAGGTGCGTTACGCTCTAAAATGGGCGGTGGCTTCCCGACTGAGGCCGGCTCTCTCTTCTTTCCTTTCCACTTTCCCCTTTCTTATTTTTTTCGCAATTTCCCACTATTTAGAGGGCCGCCTTCACCGTGCCGCTTCTGCCCTGCCTCTGTCTAGCCAATTTGAGTGATTAGCGTGTGTGGTGTGTGGTGTGTGGCCCCGCGCTTCACTTTACGTGCTCTCGAGCCTCTCTTTTCGCTTGCTCATCTGTCTGTCTCTTGTCTGTCTCTGTCAGAGCACGACTCAAGTTAGAGTGTTCTCTGTGTCTTCTCCCTGATCTACGCCTGAGCTGCTAAATTACCGCCTTGGCCCCTCTTCCCGCCTTTCCGCGTCTTGGAACTGGATCGACGCCCACGCTCGACTTTGACACCACACTTTCCACCTTTCCACCACTCGCTCAGCTTCCACCCTTCTTGCCTTTCTCCTATTACACCTTCATCTCAACCTTGTCGGATCTCCACCATCTTGCCCTGACTCACTCATCTGGCATCTCTTCGCTCGTCACATCGTGGTCGACGTGCCCTTCTCCGACTCTTTTTCTACCACCCACTCATTCACTCGATTCTGGAACCGCGGAGCCCAGTCGACCGTCTCGACCAAAAATTCACCTGATCGAGCATTTGAACCACACGCCATCCACATCGAATCTGAACAAGGCATCAGCATCTGTCAGCAATCCCACTTTTGCATTGCATCCGAGTTCGACCATCATCCGACTTGAGGCCAGCGCAAGGACCGACCACTGAAGCAGCACGAACCTTCTTATCGCACTCTTGATCCTTAAAATCCATCCCCATATCACTTTGCACCTGCTATCATCATGTCAGCACCAGCAGCCGACTTGCAGGAGCGCATCGCCGCTGCCCGTCGTGAGGCCGATGGTCTCAAGGAAAAGATCCGTGCCAAGAAGGATCAGATGGCGGATACCAGTCTCAGGGCCATGGCCAACGATATTGAGCCTCTGCCAAGAATCGTCATGAAGCCACGCAGGACACTCAAGGGTCACCTCGCCAAAATCTACGCCATGCACTGGGCCAACGACAAGCGTCACCTCGTCTCCGCTTCCCAAGATGGCAAGCTCATCGTATGGGACGCTTACACCACCAACAAGGTTCACGCTATCCCTCTTCGATCTTCGTGGGTCATGACCTGTGCTTACGCGCCGTCAGGAAACTCGGTCGCCTGCGGTGGTCTCGACAACATTTGCAGCATCTACTCTCTTCGTGGCCGTGACCCCAACAACATCAAGGTTGGAAGGGAACTCTCAGCGCACACTGGTTACCTCAGTTGCTGTCGCTTCCTCAACGACCAGCAGATCCTCACATCCTCGGGTGACATGAGCTGTATTCTCTGGGACATTGACTCTGGTACACGCATCACCGAGTTCAATGACCACACGGGCGATGTCATGAGCATCTCGCTCAGCTCCAACCCCAACGTCTTTGTTTCCGGTGCTTGTGACGCCGTGGCAAAGGTCTGGGATATCCGAACGGGCAAGGCTGTTCAGACATTTGCTGGTCACGAGAGCGATATCAACGCTGTTCAGTTCTTCCCCAACGGCGATGCCTTCGCTACCGGTTCCGATGACGCCTCGTGCCGCTTGTTCGACCTCCGAGCTGACCGTGAGCTCAACACATACACCCACGACAACATCCTTTGTGGTATCACTTCGGTTGGCTTCTCCGTCTCGGGACGTATCCTCTTTGCTGGTTACGACGATTACACATGCAATGTCTGGGACACGCTCAAGGGCGAGCGTGTCGGTGTTCTCGCCGCTCACGAGAACCGCGTTTCGTGTTTGGGCGTCAGCACCGATGGTATGGCCCTTTGCACGGGCAGTTGGGATTCGCGCCTGCTTGTCTGGGCTTAGACGTTTGCTTGTCACCACTTCTTCCTACATTGCTACTGTGCGCCTCTAGCATCCCCACTGCGCCCACCAGTCTTCTCCCTCCCCAAGTCGAGGCTCGACTGGTCTATACCCTCCCTTACCCCACTCGTTTCATACGCAGCGTACCGCTGCGACGGTCTCACTCGGCACTCGATTGTCGATTCGCGAAAGAGGGGATCAGCTTCTCCTTTTCCCCACTATCAAGCATTTTCTCAGCATCTTCACTCTCTCTTTCTGTCTATCTCTCTTTCTGCGTATGGCATTTTTCTTCATCAACACTTGATCGGGCCACATCGGCCTTCACCTTTTCTTTTCTTCTTTTCATTCTCTCTGTTTGCCTCATTCTCTGTCAATGTCTGCCTGGTTATCCAATATACACAGTCTCTATGTGATCAGCTCCCGCCTGTGCACAGTGTCTAATGTTTAGATTGTGATCTGTGCGAAACAGTCAAGAAAGGCGAGCATTGTGCTTAAGCAAGCAGCCACGAGCCGGGTAAAAAAGAAAGGTGCTGCGTGTTTGCCCCGTGCACGGTCACCGGCCTTCGGCCTTTTTTTCTCTTGGTGTGCCGCTCTTCTCGGTTACCCCACACTTGTTACCACTTCGTACCCTCCTCTTCGGCGTCGTCGATCTTCTTCGTCCCTTCGTTCCACCACCTCGACACATTTTCTGCTCAGAGATATTCGGACGATGTCGCTCCTTCGACCAGGCCTCTTCGCCAGGCTGCCTTTGGCTCGCACGAGCCTTCGCAGTTTCACTTCAACCTCTCTCGCCTCTTCTTCCTCTTCTTCTGCCACCTCATCGGACCCTCGTCCACCATCCTCTCGCATCTTCACCCCGGACGAAGTCAGCGCGGGAATGAAAGCCCTAGCTGCAGCCGGATACGATTCGTCCTCAATCTGGGAACAACGCGTATGCTGGGGAGACCACGACCAGTTTCAACACGTCAACAACGTCCATTTTGTCCGTTGGTTTGAATCTTCTCGAATGTTTTTCACCCAAATCCTCACCAGCGAACTACCCAAAGAAAGACAAGATGAAATCTCTAAGGGCACGGGGAAAAGTTTTATTCTGGCCGGTATCAACGTAAGGTACAGAAGGCCCGTTGTGTACCCTGATACCGTAAGTTCTCGCTCCCCTTCTCCCTCTCTTCTTCTTATGCCTTTGCTTTGTTTGAGACTCTTAGTGATAGCAACATAGACATAGACACTGATGAACAATCACTGCATTTTGTTGGTTGGTGTGGGTGTGGGACGCAGATTTTGGTCGGCCAAGCATGCGAACTCCCCCTAGGCAAAGATAGATTCATGCTGAGAGCAGCAGCCTACAGTTTGGCCCAAAAACAAATCGTTGCCGTCTCGGCCCAGGATTGCGTCACCTACGACTATAGCACGTTGAAAAAATGCGATATCCCTCAAGACATTCGGCAAGTCTTGGAGGCTAGGGGAAGTCAATTTGATAAAAAGCTGTAGTTTCTGCCGTTCTGTCAAGCACACACAAATGCAAAAATTGATGGAGGGCGATAGAAAGGGGGTAAAGTGTATTGCTGTGTAAAGGTGTGTAAAGCGATGTGAGGTGAGGAAGGGGGTTAGAGAAGGGTTTGCTCGCCAATGTGTTTGATTTGGGGATAGAGCCAGCTGAGTTCTTCTCGGATGCGTGAACGGAGGATGTGCCAGATAGACGTTCCGCTTCGACCGTCCGTACCTGCCGCTGCTGCTGATGCTGACTTTGACGCTGTGGAAGAGCTCGGAGGCGCGGGAAGTACGGCTCCAAGGAAGCGTTTTTGTCGACGATCCCGTTCTCGAGCAGCGAACTTCAGTAGCGTGCCTAACGTCTTTGCGTCCGGTCCCACCACTTGTCCCTTTTTGTCCCTGACAGGTGCTTGGGTTGACTTGACGATGAGATCCGTAACACTGAGTTGAGGCTCGGTGAGGTCGCCAGCTGCGATTGCTTCGCGGAAGGCGACTCTGCGCATCTCTCCAAAGACCAGCTCGATCGCCTCTTCCAATCTTCCACATCTCGCCAAACATTCCAACCATGAGTCCCATGCTCCCTTGGACATCGCTGACCTTCGGACAGTACCCTCACGACGTTGCGTTGCTGCTTCGGCTTCAATCCGTCTGATCGTCGTAATTGCCTTCCTGGCGAGCGAAAGCAGCCCATGCCTGCCCGCAGTGTCAAAGAACACCGACAGCGTCACACCATCGATCTCCTGCCTTGTAGCCAAGAGACTGTCCCAGATGGCCAACACCATGGCGGGTTCATCAACTCGGTTGTAGGCATTCATGAGTGCATTGATCAAGGGTAGGTCCGGTTCGAGCCCTTCGTCCTGCTTTAGCATTTCATGGGTTGCTTTCACGCCGACGTAGGAAGGGAGTGGAGACTTGGCATAATAGTCGAGAATACCGGTGTAGATGGCACAGGAAGGACGGTGGCCGGATGCACGCATGTCTTCGACGATGCCGAGAAGTTCTTCGGGTGGAGCGGGAAGAGTAGCATTGGTAAGTGGCTCGTCCCTGGCTTTGGCCCGGAGGTCGGGGAAAGAGAGTCTGCGGAGTGTCTGGAGTAGAGTGATGTATCCCTTCTCGTCCAAACCCTCGACTCGGGTTTTCGATCGAAGTGAAGAGGAGGAGGTAGACGAGGTAAAGCGAGTGATACTGCGATAAATCTGGAAAGCTTCAGGCCAAGAAGTTGTGATGCTGATCAGTCGGTTCATCAGTTGAGCTTTGTGCGTGGCAGTGATGGGGATACCTGCAGAGTGCAAACGAGATAGCAAGTCCCGCGCGGACGAAATGTCCCGAAGCTTGACACATGCATCTAGAACTGGTTTGATGACGTCGATCCCAACAGTGACCGGGGCAGTGGAGCTTGACGAGATCTTGCGGCGAGGTGCGCCAGGCGCTTTGCGAGCGCTGTTGGAGCGAGATCGGTGGTTGAGCATGTCCTGGACGAGACTCATTGCTGACGGCAAGGAAGGCAAGAATGCGTCGCAATAGGCATTGAGCAACGGTGTGACGAGCGAAGCTGTAGGCGGGATACCGATCAAACGAGCATGGTCGTAGAGCAGCTGCGCCTCCCGGACTTGATTTGGTGTGGGCAAAGGTCGCGTTTGTTGAGCAGTGCTGTTCTCTTCCGCTTCGTCGGCAAGGCCGGCGGGGTCCAATACCATGGCATCCTTTGTTTCGAAGAGGATGGACGATTCTCCGCCGTAGTTATCTAGAAGCCCGACCATAAGGATGCTGTAGCACTGGTCATCAGGCTGGATGTTGCGTTTAGGGTCGATGGCCGATCGAATACGGTCGAGTAGCTCCACTGCCTCGTCGCTACTTTGAAGATCGCTGAGCTCATCGCTGTGAAGTCGTAGCAGAAGCAAGATTGTTGAGAAGTCGAACAAGTCCGGCTGATAGGCCTGCCTCGCTGTCTCTAGGGCGTGTGCAGGGTCCCCAACGACGGCTTCGTAGCGAAGCAAAGTGTGCCATGCGGAGACGTCAGTTGCAGAATCTGTGCTTGATTCGACAGCTTTCCGCAAATCGGTAGCATAAGATCGCAGCTTAGCCATGAACTCATGATCTGATTTCCTCGCTGCTGTGATGAGCTTGCACAGACCTTCAACGGTGGTAGTGAGCGTGTCGATCCCCAAATGACCCTGTTGCTGGGCAAGACTTTGCAGCTGTGCATCCGCCCCGGCGACATCATTGATTGACAGGAGCGTCCTGATCATTGTGTTGCGGAGTTGAGTTTCGGGCTCTACACCAAATTCACGCATCTCCTTCCAGACTTCAAGGCCCTGGCTGTAAGATTGACGTTGGACGTAGTAGTTGATGACCATGTTCCATTCGACCGAAGTTGTCTGCCAGTCCTGGTAGCTAGCACGCAGTTGTCGGAAAGCTTGGCGTGGATCGAAGCGTGCGCTTCTCGCCAAGCAGTATGTCTGCAGTTGACGATGCAGATCTGTTGGACCGATGCGAAAGCCGAAAGTTTCGGCCATGTCTTGGAACATTTGGTGGCAGCATTCGACGATGCGGGTATCCATGTACCCTTCCTTTTGTGCATGCTGAACGAGGTGGCGGATCGCGGTCTGTATATCATTCTTGCGGATAGGGAAGCCGACGTCAGAGGCTTGTACGGCACGGGAGGTGGAGATGCGAACATCGTCGGCATGTCGTTGCTGAGCCCGTATCAAGTCTGCGTAAGCTTCGATGATGATGGCCGGTGCCTTGGTGCCAATGGCTTGACGGAAAGCGGAGACAGCACGACGGGAAGCAGAGGCGATCTCGTGGGATGCTCTAGCTTTGTTCGATGTTGGAGCGAGTGACTCTGTGGACAACGGTGTACGCTTGTCGAAGAATTGAGAGAATGCCGCGTTTCCGCTCCTGTGGCGAGTGGGCCGGGAGCAGTCATCGATATCCTCGGCGTCCTCTTCAGTGCGTGTTGCCTGGTCTGCATGCTCGATCAGAGTCGACGCGCACCTCTGCGCTGTCCGTGTTTGCTTCGCTGCTGTGGCTTGTAGTCGTCGAGCAAGCTGAGCTGACGCTCGCAAGGCTGCCGTTGAAGGCAAGAGAAAGGGCAGCATAGCAGCTGTTCAAAGGTACGGGTTTGGACACGAATGCAAGGTCTCCATCTTTGTCGACTCGGCCAGCGAGATTCACGAGCAGATACGATGTTCTTTTCGGTGGATCTGGTGCTCTACGAGGTAGTTGTAGTGACCTTTGTGATGGTTTGAAGTGCTGAGAGCTAGTCGGTGTCAGTGTTCTGGGCTGTATGGAGCCAAAAATTGCGGAGCCAGAAGAATGTGCATGGCCAACTTTTCCTCGGAAAACGGACAAGACCCTGAGAAAGGCATCGGCTATCGAGGTTCGAGCGTCGAATTCATCGGCGATACCGCGACATAGCTCATAACGCCTTTTTAGTGCCTTCTTTTAGAGTGAATTCCAAAAGGCTGTCTGCAACGTCGTGTTCCTGTTCGCAAAGCTGTTTCCAGATTGACAACATTCGAGATGTGAAGAGTGCGAGACAAAGCAGCTCTGTTAGGTGCTTAAATATTGCAGTAATGCGTCTCTTGCGACTATGACGCCCAGCGCGATGCTGTGCCAGGCGTAGATAACTGTGGGACGGGCACCTGCTATCCCTTGTACGAAGCGGAGGTGCCCCGCGATCTCTAATTCGGTTTAGCCGTAGCGTGAAGGTATAGCCAAGACCAGAAAGGCTTCATCTGCGAGCATCATTGAGGAGGTCGTTGTACCACAGACTGGCGTTTGGTTGAGCGCTACCGGGTATTGGGTCCAACGAGGCAGCCACCATATGCAAAACCTGGAAGCGAGAGGCCGTGGGACAAAAGCAGATGCTTGCTTCATGCGAAGGACTTCAGAAACGTGATTCGCGATGTAGGCAACTGGGTGTACCGGAACAATGAAGCCGAGCAATCCTGACCGAAGGCACCACAACTCGAGAGAACACTCTCATAAATTGTCCTAACGAGGATCAATCGAGGAAGGGTCTGCTGGAAGCGAACCGCGCTCGAATACAGGCTGTCCCTGCCGATCGGAACATGCTTTACGGGAGCACAACGCATAGCTTGAGTCGAATTCTTTTGCTATGGAGTTGCCCCGGGCTGTCAGAGATACACTCACATCACCTACACAACTCTTTTCCCCGGACAGTAACAAGACCACGCATCGACAGCTCGCATTATTTTGAAGAGGCAGTGACAGAGCACATTGGGATTTGCCGTGATTCAAGGTGCCACATCGTCATCTTTACCTTTCTTCCTGCGTCGGCAAAACCGGTAAAACGGACCGTGCACTTCGGTCAAAGGGCAAACCAAGCTCTCCTTACCCCACAGAAGCATACGTGCTCCTCGTTCTTGGCTCGAGCTGCCGAATGAAGATGCCCGGGCACACATACCGTACGTCGTCGCTGAGTGAACTAACATGTTGATGTTGCTGATATGGCATGGATGCTGCTGCACGAGCAACAGGCAAGTGCAGCGGATTCAGAAGCCGGCGTGAAAGGGCTCGCGCACGGTTGCACTTTGAGAAGAAAGGGGCAACGTTTGAGGAGCAAGCGGACCTTCACTGCTTCTCACGCCGACTGTGGGCAGCTGATTGGCGAGCTAGGATTGCCGGGCTCTTGAGAAAACCGGAAAAGGTCAGAAGCGGAGAATAGAACGAAGCACCCAAGCACGCAAGCGAGTCAGTCACGGCCCGCTGCATTGACCGAGGAGGAAATCGGTGATGCGGTGATGCGACCCAAAATACGATATCCAGCCAGTGAGAGAGCAACTTCTTCTGATGCTGGGGCAGTAAAACCCTTTATCTTGGCTCTGAGGACGTTGTCAGTGGGGATCGGAAATGACAGCAACTCTATTGCTTTGCTCTGCCTGACACATGCTCGAGCATGCTGTCCCCAGAGACAATAAAACTCATACACAATCGACGTCGTCTGTTGCTACCGTATCTGAGGCTAGGCAGGGAACCAGCAGGGTAGACTGATAAGCTCGTCGCTACCAAGAGGCGCATTTAGAAACGGAGACTGGCCGAAGAGCATGAACCTGAATTTGATGCTATCGAAGCGTTGCTGCTCTGCATCCACGTATCAAAAGCCCAAACGACGTCTCTTCTCCTATCGCGCCTCAAACCTCGCATCGCTGTACGCCGACTGGTTCACTCTCTGAGCACTGAGAAGGCAAGTCGGACGTTGACACCGTCGGCATGCTAAGTTTTGGAACCTAGCCGCACCACATATCATGCTATCCCGCCCGACGTCGACTGCATTCATACTCCTTCCAGCGATGCCAAAACGATTGTGACAAAAGGCATTTCCAACACAGCGGGGATAGAGATAGTGATCCTTTTCGTCCGAACCGGTAAAAGCGCGCTACCAGCTGCTGCCGCTTTTTCTCCGTATGCGTTGTTTTTTTTCTTTTTCTTGGTTTATTTTTCCAGATGTCTGGTTCTGCTTTCTGCTCTGTGTGACTGTGACTATTCGCCCGCGTGTGCACTTACCCGACTTGTGGCTTGTTCGAGTGTGTGTGTGTGTGTGTGTGTGTGTGTGTGTGTGTGTGTGTGTGTGTGTGTGT
>MAIP01000130.1:0-39444 GCA_001736125.1 Pseudozyma tsukubaensis | reverse complement strand
TGTGTGTGTGTGTGTGTGTGTGTGTGTGTGTGTGTGTGTGTGTGTGTGTGTGTGTATGGTCACCTTTTTTTCCCTCACCGATACCCTCTCTATGATCACGCTCGCCATGCCAGACCACTCGCCACAACGCATCCAATTCTTCGCACACGTTCTTCGATCCCACATGCAAATCGAGCCAAAAGAAAAAACGGGAGCAAAGGTTACAATTTAAACAATGTTGCTAGATGTATGAACACGTATCTCAAAAAGGAAACAGCCGATGTCGGGATGAAAGTGAAAGTGTCGATCGTAGGGCAAGAATCAAAAGACCAAGTAGTGACAGCAATGGGGAAGGGCGACAAGGTCGCATGGTATGGCGCAAAGAAGGGTTGCTGACAGGGCAAGAATGGAGGTTGAAGACGAGCGCTAGGCGATAAGAGGCAGAGAGATGGGGGAAAGTCCATTGTGAGCGCCATACAGGGAATGCTGAGAAACACTTCGCTACATCTTCTCGGATGGGCGAATGGCGATCCGCCTACGCGAGCCCATTCACCCCGTTCCAGCCTGCAACCTCTAAGCCATCGCAACAAAGTCGAGTATCCGGCGCTCACCAATCGCGGAGTCAACTGTTGAAAAGCCAACTCACTGCTCGCGATCGATGAGCGCACAACATCATTCACAAACCACACTAAGGCTGTGGACCGACGTTCGTGCTTGCCCTCAACTTTTTGTCTTTGCAAGATGCCTGGTATTGCGATGAGCATCCTCGCCTTGATCGAGCCCTCAACCGTTCTCGGCAAGCCCCGTGCAGTATCAAAGGATATTGCAACGAGACTTCTTCTTCTCCTTCTTATGCGTCACTGTACCTTCCCTCTGTTCCCTAATCATGCGAACCACCGTATAGTAGGCCCTCTCGACGTTGACACAGGTCTTTGCACTTGACTCGATAAACTTGCATCCAAGACGATGCGCAAGTGCTTGTCCTTCCTCCTTGGAGACTTCCCTCTCGTTGACCTTATCGCATTTATTCCCGACCAACATGATGGGGACTGTATGTGGTTCTTGGTCCTTGACGCGCGAGATTTGACTGCGGAATCGTTCGACACGCTCGAAAGTGGCTCTCGCCGAAATGGAATAGACGAGAAGGAAACCTTCGCCTTCGCGGATCCATTGATCTCTGAGAGCGGTATATTCTTCTTGACCGGCAGTATCGAGGACTTCGAGCATGCAAGGTTGATCATCAATGACAGTTTGCTTACGATACGAGTCTTCAATGGTGGGGTCGTAGGTCTCGACGAAGTGGTTGAGACAAAGCTGAATGGTCAAGGCGGTCTTTCCGACACCTCCGTCTCCCAAAACCACCAACTTGTAGATCATCATTTTTCCGCTCATCTTGGGCGATGTATGCTTGTGAGAAGATGCAGTAGGTTACGTAGCTCGAACGCGAGGGATTTGAGCGGTGAGCAGTGTAGCAAGGGTGGTACGCCACAGTGACGTGTGTACGATGACTTTTGCTACGTCGAGTCGAAAGCTTTGAGAAAATGAGCTTCCTGATGCTGAGCCGAAGCTTTGACCTGAAAACGGATGCGTGTGCGTGCGAGGAGGAGAGCACGGGACCGATTTTGGATAGAGGGTCCGTGAGCAGCGATCGTTGCGGTGCGGCAGATCCGGTAGACCCAAGGCTAGAACTGACGATGAGGACAGGGTCGAAGTCGGGGAACTAGCTCTGAGCTTGCGTGGACGAAGCTGCAGTTGATGCTTGAGCGATAGAGGGCTAGGTCGATGCTGTGGAGAAGACCGAGATCGCCTTTTCCGACAAAAAGATGGTGGATGGTGGTACTGTCCGTTGATCCGAGATGAGCTAGAACAAGGCAGAGCGATGCTGAAGGAGCTGGAGCCGGAAGACAGATGATCTACACGCTGGTCAGAGACAGGGTGACGATGAGGATGTGAGAATCAAGCGCGGGGAAAAGCGAAAGACGCGTGCTTGTACGACCGCAAAATTGGGTGGCCGGGGTATAAAGGCAGGCACGTTACTGATGTCCTTTGTTGTCAACTTTGCCGGCGGTGGTGGTAATGACGACGACGGAGATCAGAGCAAGGAAGCAATGCAAGCCGGTGTGGCAAAGATGGGAGAGGTGATGAGAGTGCGATAGAGTGAGGTGTATGATGGCAAAAAAGAGAGACGGGACGAGGGGACAGCCAATACAGTGTAGCCGAGTTTAGGGTGAGAGTGTAGAGTGGCTTGAGAGTGGCTCGAGCCGAACTGAGTGAATTGAAGCTGCTGCTGCTGCTGCTGCTGCTGCTGTGTGTGCACAACTGAGCGAGAGCGTGAGCGTGTGATTCCGAATTGACTGACTGCCTTGTGCAGCTGTTCAGACGAACGCGGAATTGGCAGAGAGTACAATTGCGACGCGCGGGCCTTCTTTTTGTGTGGTGCTGCTGCTGCTTTCTGCTGAGTTGCGCTGCGCTTTGGATGTGTGGACACCTTTTTTCTTTTTGAGTTGAAATCCTATGCTGTGCTGTGCTATGCAGTTGCGTGCAGCTGTTTCCCCAGCCGGCGACTGGTCACAATCACCGGATGTCTGCTCTTTTCTTTCCTTCGACTCAAGCAAGTCTTGATTGAGCAGGATAAGCACAGAAGATACGGTGAAGCACAGAGTAGCATCTATGATAACAGCTGAGCGCCACACAAATCCACTTTCGTCAGTGAAGCAGATATCGACTTTGACAACTCTGTCAGAGTGCGAGACAGGTCAGACTGGCTGGCTCGGCTTTAGCTTGGATCCTCTTCGCAAAAGAGGCTGAGCCCCTAAAATTGCAATAATCGAAAAAGCGTTGGCGAAGGCGGAGGCCAAAGGTGCGGTGTCGAGGCACACGTCCAATTTCGCTTCTATCCTTCGCTCTTTGTTTTGTAGTGTCGACTTGAAAAACCACATGCAAGCTCTTGAACCCTCTGAAATGAGCAATACAACCGACCCTGGGAAAATCCAAAAGAAAGCAAAGAGAACGAAAAATATGCGAGAGCACGAGTTTGTTCGAATCAGGAACAGACAGCAGCAGCACATCGTACGACGTCTGTCTGACCCTTTTCTTTATTTTCCATCTCCGACCGTCAATTTGAGCATCCACGCTCACACGCTCGTACATCTCACAGCATACACTTGCACCCTCACATGTCCGCTTGCAGAACACGGAGGCAGCAGTAGACGTTTGCAAGGCTTCCCGAAGAAGGGGCCGACTGGTTCAACAAAAAAAAAAAAGCTTCTGGCGGGCTTTGGACTTCCCAACCTCTCTTTACTGCGAAAGCGTGACGCCGAGTAAGGCCTGCCTGAAATTTAAGCTTCACAGCACTTCAAACAGTGTTGCTTACCCCTTTGGCGTTGCCGAACCTTGCTCTCTTGCAAAGATACAAGTCGAAAAACAAAGCTGAACCGGCAATGAAACGGTGAGAGCTAGCACCGTGTGCTTCTGCACAGCGACGATCTTGGCGGCTGCAGCAGGTATGGCTCAGCATAATGCAATTACTTGCGCACGATCCCATCGGCGCAAGACAAGGCGTTATCGATAAGACCTCGACGCAGACTCTGCAATCTTTCCAACATTGCCGCACGTCTCTTTGGCTTGAAAGAATGTTGTACCTTTAGAAGCTGCCATCGGACAATGCTGTCGAGGCGAAGAACGGAAAGCGTGCGGTAACAAGCGTGACAGTGAAGCAAAAGAATGTTAATGATGGTGTCACGCACACTCCATAGCCAATAACGCTGCAACTTACAGTACTGATCGTGTTCATCCTCATCATTGAACTCGTCGTCATCGTAGTCAAAGTCGACCTCTTCTGCTTCTGGCAGCTCTTGCTCGGGGTAATCGTTACGATAAAAACCTTCATCGTTGCTATCTTCGTCCTCGCCTTCGTCGTAGCTCTCGAATCCTTCCTCTTCCGCCTGTTCCAGCTCGTCGTCGCTATCTTCAAATCCCTCAAGATGGGCAACGACGGCGTTGGGACCTGCAAAGTCGAGACCAGCGAACCAAGTCGGTGTCAAAGCAGCCGATTCGGGAGGTACGACTTCACCGCCCAGCACCCTGGGCAGAGCCATCGAGTCCGGAACAGCAGTATAGGCTGCAGAGGCGCCCTTTTCGCGACCGGCCACTTGAGCCGGTTGAAGACCCGTCTCGGCGCTGCCTTGCGGTCCTGCTTTGGAAGGCATCATGTCACGGTAGTACACGTCATAAACGTAATCCTCATCGTCATCATCTTCGTCTTCAGCATCCTGGCCTGCTTGAGCCGTCGCGTCGGACTGTGTGGCTACCTGCGATGCACCTTGCGCAATCTGATTGATATCCTGAGAAGGTTCGATGTTGTTCGACCGCAAATAGTCGCCCAGCATTTCGGCGAACTTTGCATCTAGCCCAGCCATCTCTGCATCCTGCTCGACGGCCTTGGTCTGATTGCGTCTAGGTGTAGTTGTGCGTACTCTCGAGTCGTTCGACTGCGTCTCGGCGTCAATGATCCTACCAAAGATTGCCTCTGCTTCTTTTTCCTTTTTGGATCGAATCTCTGGTGGACCTGCAGGCGTGTGCCAAGGACGACTGGGTCCTGCACTACTACGCATCTTTCTTAGGCTCGCTGAGCTTCCAGTCCTTCGAAGACCTTTAGCACCTGCTGCGTCTCTCGAGATGACTTTGAACCGGATACCAACCGGTGTGCTGCTACGAGATCGAAGCGCGCGATCTCGGTCAATCTGGTCCGATGCTAGCGCTTTGATCCTTTGCGCAGGTGTCGCTGAAGGCAATGCATCCTTAGACGGGTCTAGAGACGAGACTGAATTGCCGAGAGAACGGTGAGCACGTGATGCTGAAGTTGTATCATCTTCACTGTCGTCGTTGCCCTTGGAGGAACTGGCTTGATGTTGTTTACTGAGCGCCGCTTGGGTGAGTGATGGAGAAGATACGCTTTGTGACAGCTTGCTTGGATGCAGCGGCTTGGTGCTTGGCCCGGCCGGACTTCCTCTGCTCAGCGCCGAGATACGCTGGTGTAGCTTACGTGCTGCGATAGGATCCGAGAAGGATTGAAGCGAGACCGTCTCGGCCAGTCGGAAAACACCGCGCTGCTTGGCTTCAGCTGCGTCAGCTTCATTTGACCCGCTTTGAGATGACGTGTTCTCGTCGTTGTTGTCCTTCGAGAAGGACATTGATCGGCGCTTGTTGCGACGTTCATTCTGCTGAATGATGAGAGCGTCGACGGGGTCTTGGTTTCGCTTGCGCTTGATACGCAAGATCATTTGGACACCTTGACCCTCATTGTCGCTGTCATGATCTTGAGTCGCAGATGTAGATGCTAGTGGACTCGAGGACCCTTGACGTGATGCTGCTAAAGATCTTGAAGCTGTCGAGGACTGCGCTGAGGCCGAACCTGATGCGCGAGCGGTAGACATGCTGGTCGACCCAGAGTCGTTGAGGCTACGTAGCTATGATCCGCGTGTGCGTCCAATCTTCCGTCAGGTATCAGTGGCTGTGTGTAGACAGCCTTGACCCTATGTCGATTCAGCTCGGTGGTTTGCTGGCTGCTGTTGTCAACAAGAAAGCCACAAAGAGTCAAAGTGTCACTTCTTCGGGATCACAAGACCCTGACCACGCCTTTGTCCGTGCTCTCCTTCCACTTTTTTTAAGCTTCGAGAACTCCACATTTGGTATTTTTGCGCAAGCTCATGTTGGCCATTCTGTCCTAACATGCTCGGCCTTTTTCGCAACCCCTAACCGAAAGACGCCGCCGAGCATACTGAAGCCAATTGACATGTCTCAATTGACTGTCAGCCCGTTGATCGACCATCCAAAGAGTACGAAGACGATAGCAGAAGTCGCCGAATAGGTCGTTCCTCCATTCGAACCTCAGCAACAGAAATGCCCAAAGCTCGATCCTCATACGTCACTTGAATCTGAGCCACTTCATTCCCAGCCGTGCTGCGTGCTCGTGTTAGCACCATCAGCATTGGTGGTCTGAATCGAAGACTCTACATTACCAGGAGACAGTGAACAGGCGCTTGTTCCGTTCCACGTCCAGCACAAATCCAAGAAGATTGTGGACCCAGAGTGTGATGCAGACAGATGGCAACAATGCACATGTCTCACGAGACCGGTGTTGCGCCGACACGTCTTATTCCATGTCTTTCGTAGGCTGTGCAGCTGCAGTGCTGGAAATTTGCAGCAAAAGACGCTGAGAGTGGGGACCGCGTGATTCCTGAGACCAACACTTTGGCACAAACCTCATAATTAAGCGCTGCACCCTGCTGTCACTTCGTTTGGCAGATCCAACTCGCAATAAATTCCCTCCTCGTCCTTCTCCGGAGCCAGCCTCGGTCTTCGTCTTTGCTACCACCATCATTCATCCTCTACATCCATTGCCGCTTTGTTGTCTGCCACAAAGCAGCTCATACGCTCGATTATTCGGAGCACGCACGACCTCGATTCTCAAAGCCTGAACGCATCAGCTACGTGAACCTGCGTTACACAACAGCCCGACTGCCATTACTGGCCCTCTAGCTCCTCTGCCAACGCCGTCGAACCTCGTCAGGTAGCGCCTAGCGCAGCTTCAACATGAGTCGCTACACAGGCGACGCTGCGCAGCACAGCTACCACAATGCAGCATGGGATCCTTCACCCTACGGCACAACCGAATACGATCACGTCGAAGATCATCCTCCTTCCTCAGGCTCGCACGCATACAATCGCAACTCGGCAGGTGTAGGTGCCAACACAAACGCATACCGCCTGGCTCCTCCTCCCGCCACAGAGCTGGGTGTTGACTCGCCATCCATGTATACGGATCCACACGAAGCCTTCAGCACCGCCCCTCCACCTAGTTACCGCATGCCAGACGTAGCTCGTCAGTCTTTTCTCAAACACGATCCGTACGAGGCTGATGATCGTGCTCTCACAGGCACCTCTCACTTGGATCGAGCCGACACTTTGGCACCGGGAGATAGCATCAGTGGCTACAACGTTCGTGTTGGCAGGAACAACATTTCTGATCGATTCACTTCGTATGCAGACACACGTCAAGACGCAGCAACATCAACACGATATGCCCCTACAGCGGTCCAACACGATCCAGAAGCGTATCATCAGAACCATTACGAAGATGCCGCCAACTACTACGGCGGTAGCGGCGGGATACACGATTCGGACCATGGCTACGGCCACGCGCAGTACGATACGAGTGGGACCGACCTGCCACTCAAGAATCATGCCGGAGCAATGGGGTATGCGGAGGATGAAGAAGACGAGATGAAGCAGATGAAGCGCGGGGAACCTGATCCGCTTTGGTCCAACCAAATGGATCCGCAATCCGGCTTTGTTGCGGATGAAGAAGCCAAAAGCGGTCTTCTCAGCAAATTCTCCCGTTCCAACAACCCTAATCTTACCGGTGAAGACAAACTCAGAGACCAAATCGAACGTCGTCGTGCGGGCATCGGACGTCAAAAGTACCCCATCGTATCTTGGATCCTCACCGTCGCCCTCGTCATCGTATTCATTATCGAACTCGTCAAAGCCAACGCTGAAACCGGGCAGGCGGTTCAAACGCGACCATCGATCAACCCAATGTTGGGACCCTCTGCCGAATTTTTCATCTCGTTCGGTGCTCGTTTTGTACCCTGCATGCGGAAAGTACCTGCTCTGCCAACGACGGAACAGCTTCCGTGTCTCAAAGACTCTACGGCGAGCAGCGACCTTTATTCCGCCGACCAACTTTGTCCGATCTCCCAGCTTTGTGGGCTGAAAAACGCTGACGAGCCTAATCAGAGCTATAGGTTTGTAACGGCGATGTTTGTCCATGCGGGGTTTGTTCATATTTTTTTCAATCTGTTGGTGCAATTGACGCTTTGTGCGCAGATTGAAAAGTTGATTGGTTCGGCAGCGTATACGGTGGTTTGGTTTGCTGGTGGGATAGGAGGTAATCTTTTGGGTGGAAATTTTGGTCTTATTGGTCAACCGGCACTAGGTGCGTCAGGGGCGATCTATACGTGTATCAGCATCGAGTTGGTGGATCTGTGTTATAATTGGAAGTATGAACACAAGGCCAAGACTCGGTTGGTTATGTCGATTGGGTTTGCGGTGCTGGGGTTGGGGTTGGGGCTGTTACCTGGTTTAGATAACTTTTCGCACATTGGAGGATTCTGTGTTGGCTTACTGGGCGGGTTACTCTTCGCCCCTTCTATTCATCATAGTAAGCAGCATAGGGTGGCGACTTGGGTACTAAGGTTGGTAGCGGCGGGATTGTTGGTCGGATTCTTCGCAGGATTGGCGAGCAATTTTTATAATAGTGCGGATCCAACAAAGGCTTGTACTTGGTGCAGGTATTTAAGTTGCCTGCCGGTGTTTGGGTCGTGTAAGGGGAACGGGTTGACGACGACCAGCAGCAGCAGTGGTGGGAGCGGTACGAACTAACGATAATGTCAGGAGAACGACTCGGCACGTAAACAGCATTCAGCAGAAGCAATACCAGCATCAATGGACACTTTCTTTCCTCTTCTTACTTACCATTTTTTTGCTCCGTGATCGGGCGTGGCCAATGAAGACACACGATGGATCATCGCACAGAGACACACTGGGATTGAAAGACAGTTGAACGACCGAGCAGCAAGAGAGAAAGAGGTATATTGTCCATTTGTGTGTGTACAAATATGCGAAAAAAAAACTAGATGAGCAACGCCAGCTGCACTCAAAGAACAGCCCATCCACCCGCCAACCCAACGCTGACCATCATCAATGTGGTAGCAAGTGCGGTCAAGCTGTACCCCGTCTTCCAGCCCGCCACCTTGGCCGCTACAGCGCCATTGGCAGATCTACTCGCCGTCGCGCTAGCTCCTCCCCTCGTCCCGCCCCCCGTCGCGGTAGCATTGGCACTGCTCGTCGCCGCTACATCCGGCTTGGGCGTGAAAACACCTATCGGATTCTGCGCCAAACACGTCCCAACAGCTCCACTGATCGCTGCATCGCTCGCCATTGGAGGATTCTTGATCGTTGCATTCCCCGCAAAATCGCAACTCTGCGCATTGAATCCCGTCATCTCGTAGAACTCCGACATGGCCCATTCCAGCCTTTGGCCGCTTGTGCAACTAGAGTAGTTGCCGTACGTTCCCGTTTGACCATCGGCCAAAATGGGATTGCATGACCCTCCTTGCTCGGAGAGGTAGGTACAGGCTTGACCTGTCAGCGTACCGATGATGTTGGGTGCGTTGGCGGAAGGAGGGGTGAGGACGCAGGTGAAAGCGTTGTTGACGAGACAGTTGCAGAGTTGCGGGCTTGGGGTAGGGGGGAGATTGGTGGAAGCGGGGAAATTGGCGGTGTTGCCTCGACAAGTCGCGTAGTTGGGCGAGGCGGTAGCGTTTGCAGGAGCACTGGTAGGGGCCGAGGTGGTGTTGGCGAATTCTGCCTTGAGACGGTTCCAATCAGGGCGTTTGGTGACGGTGTTACCAGAGACGCTGACCAGGCCGTAATCGGTACCAGAGGGCTGCGGGAAGTAGGAGAAGGCTACACCGCCGCTGAAGGTGTTGGTCATGGGCTGAGAGTACAAAGCACCAATCTCTGTCCAAGGGCGATTATTGGTCCCGACACCATCGACGCAGCCAAATTCGGAGAGGTAGGCTGGTACGGGCAAAGTGCTCAATTCGGAAGTCAAAGCACTGTATCCTGAAGCCGTATAAGAGCTGTTCCCGCACCACGAGTACGAGTTGAGACCGTACAGATCGACGCTCGTGGCTTCGCTGCCGCAGGTGAGGTAGAACGCGAGCTCGTCTCTCCAATTGTTGACTCCAGATTCGCCATCCGTGGACGAGTACGCCACTAGCACATTCGAGTTCTTCGACTTGAGGTAAGCCTTAACATCCCTCACCGCAGCCTTGATGAACGGAGCGGCATCCGCATTCGACGGCTGCGTCACCACCTCGTTGGCAACATTGACAGCGAGCAAGTTGTCGTACTTGGTGAACACATCGATGGTCTTTGCGTACAAATCCAAAAGTCCAACATCCCAGCTCGGCTGGGCCCTGTTGATCGAACCATTCAGCGGCAATGCAAGATCCAAGATCACGTACATGCCTGCATTGCTGAAGGTCGACATACAAGCATCGTGATTGAGACTCGAGTTGACCGAGTAGACGCGGATAGTGTTGACGCCGAGATCGCGGAAGTTGGCTACGTCGCGGGTGCAAGCGTCTGGAAGTGCAAGCGGGTCTGTGAAGGTATCAGGTTCGGGGAAGCCTCCGTTTTCTTCATTGGCTTGGGTGGATGCTGCGATGGGAGCGGGCTCTTGGTAGGCAATTCCTTTGATGTAGAAGCGATTGTTGCCCCCTTGGTATAAAAATTTACCGCGCCTCGTCACGGCTTGGATGGCCACCGAGGGTTGAGCAAGAAATGCTACGAGTGCGATCAGGATCGTGAGCAGGACCGCTAACGGTCGCAGCTGGGGGTATGTACCGCGAGCCATTGTATCAATGTGTTTTACGGGCGCTCCTCCGTAGCTCAGCGAAGGGCGGGGCGTGCCTGTTCGGAAAGTAACAAGGTCGAGAGAGATGGGATGGTGATGGTGAAGAGGCAAGGCGTAGCCGTAAGCTTTTCGGGGCGTTGAGCGTGATGCTAGCTCAGTCGGCGTGAGATTGCGCGGAAGGATATCCAAAGGCTCTTGCCAATTGGAAGCGAGGCTGTGGAGCAAGGCTATACATATATTGAAGGAAAGCGCTTGCGTTCTGGAACTGTCACTGTGGCACTGCAGTGACGGCTCCAACGCAGAGAAGCAGGCGCGGCACACTCCAACGTCGGATCTTGCGAAGACAGAGGAAGCGAAAGCTCTCGCATGAACGGGTAAAAGGCTCCAACAGTGGTGTTCCGAAGACGCTTGCTCGCCTTAGAGTAACAAGCTGTCTCTCAGGCACCGGCAAGAGTTTCAAGTCAGGGTCCTCTGGTCTTGTGGCCTACTTTTGTGTCAGAGCTCGAATGTCAGTCGATTCTTGACAGACGAGTCCTATATTAATAATTGCGCTCCGCGGTCACAGTGCATAATTAGCGTTGACTTCCGTTGGTAAAGAGCAACAGTAGTTGCAAAAATGCCAAGCTAAAACAGCGCTGAGCCAAGCAAGCAAGCAAGCAAGCAAGCAAGCCAACTTGTTTCGGGTATGGCCGCCATCCCACACTTGTCACAGCAGTGATGGCTCTGACGAGTATGATGGGCTGTGCTATGGGTGTGACTGAGTTTAAGGAAACAGAGTTGTGCACCTTGTGCCGTAAGAGGGCGACACAGCAGATGTGTCTGCAGCCAAGCAAGGAGGCGTCGGCTGGTCGGACGATCCGCACACCAGGAAAGCAGGCTTTTGTGCCCATTGTCTTCTGCTCCTGTCTGTTGCACACCTTTCCTTCCTTCCCTCTCGTCCCTCTGTATCGGATCATCCGAAGATCAGTACCAGTGAATAAGTTGAGTCGATCCGCTGCTTCGTCTGAAAGCCTGCGATCGGTGCACACTGGGTCAATGCTCAAGGAAGCTTCTGGCCTGCATTTCCGTGCAGCCTGTCGAGCAAGCTCTAAAGACGCGTCGAAGCTATCTGTTTTTCCGCTTCTTCAACTTCCAGCTTGCTTCCAAAACGCGTTGTTGAAGCTAGCCTTTGCTATTCGTCTTCAGGGACTCGGCGCTAGGGAAGGGTCCAGCGGTAAGATCGCATCTCGCAAACGACCGTGATGGCCGGAACACCACCGCCGAGCCATTTTCGGTATTCATGCCATGCTGTCGATGAAGCAAGTCGCTTACTAGTCAGGACCAGGGCTGTAAGGCTGTCTGATAGAAGTGTAAGCGAGAAGTTGAGCCTTGCTTGGCAGACGGGAGTACGGCACAATGGAACCGTCAATCGAGCTTGGTCGTCTCCGTTGGAGTCGTGCCGAATGTCTGCGTGCATAAAGGTTCGCTCGGCGCCAATATGCCTCTAGCACGTTAGGTTGGAGGATGTCCGCCGTCCTTCGTTTCAGGCTGAAGTAATTTCATCGGGACGCGATCGGTTGTTCCTCAATTCGAGATGTTTGACAGACCGCTCGAGGCGCCGACATTTCTATCGCCGAGCTAAGGTATACAACATAGGGCAGCGGACTACCAGCCTTGGCATCATCTTTGCGAGTGGAGAGCGACTGGTCGGGGTTTGTGAATCGACGCGGGGATGCTATACTGTAAAGTAGACTCGGCTGGGGGGATCAGCATGCATGGCAAGGGTCTTGGCGCTGCTGGCTGACGAGGTTGATCTTGGCGCTCAGGACGTTCGAGAAGTCTTGTGATATGCCTCTTGGCATTCCATATGAGTCAATGCAATGAGCAGACCAGATGCCGCTCCTTGTTCGAAGGACAGCTGATGCTCGTCTGGACCGGCACTGTGAGCTCCCGGTTCGCGCACGAATGGCACTCGTGATCTGTTTGGGCTTGGCTGTCGTATTTGCGGTGAAGAGGGAGGATGAGCTCTGGACGTATTAGACATATGAGTGAATGGCGCCAAAATGGTGAGTACAATTGAGGCACGAAAAAGGGCATGAAAAAGCAAACCTGTGTTAGCTCGAGCTGTCGCACACGGCGAATCACTTTCAGACTGCGGGCGAACCTCAATCGCACGAAAGCATGCCCTTCGGCTCGGCTACGAAACGATGTGCAAGCTACAGGTTTTGTCGATCTTGCCTCGCATTTAGCGCAGCGTAAGACACACAGCTTCATCTCGGCAAGCGTAGAAAAAGTCGCCGTTGGCAACAAGAAGAAAGCATGAAAGAGTACCGCGTGCTTTGCGGCACCAGTCCTGATTGACAGCGGTCAATTTAAATCGTTTCGAGGGAGAAGAAAGCGCCGTGCTGGCACAAAGATGCATCAATCACCTTGACACGCAGCACATGCAGCGTCGATCTAGAGTTTGCTTGCAATGCACAGCAAGGTCAACGATCACCACCGGTGCATGCGTGCGACCAAGGACACAAAGAGAGGCAGCGCCGAGAAGGGGACTCGATTCGAGTCTCGAAACGGTCAATTCTGGCATCTGGCTCAAGCTTGATGTAGTAGGAGCGCCCAAAAGGAGTGTCTGTTATCGAAACTAACGGCTGATGATCCCATAAGAGGCAGAACGGTCACCACGAACAGGCTGAGAAATGTCTTCTCAGCATCGAGATTCAATAATGGGCAAGACAAAGCACGTGCGTGTGAGACCCTGACCCTGAATTGTGTCGTTCTACATCAGCACCAGAGGCTGGACAGCAAGCTCTTGCTTCGACTTTCTCGCTCAGTCTGAACATATTCAAAGCCTTCGCCGAAGATGAGAAAGCTGATCGAACGAAAAGAAGCACTGCAAGCACCGTCGCTTAATTCGATATTTGCTTTCGCCAATGGGCACCGAACGACGCCCGATGTCAGCGACATCCTCTACTGAGATCTTTTTTGACCACGCCTCTGCGGTGTCCCAGAATCACAAGCATGGCAATTCATAGTACGCCTCACAGCCGTGATTGCGACCATCGGGTCACGTCACCTTGAGCGAGTAGGCGGAGCGTGATCTACTACGAGAACGCCAAGAGCATCGCCGGTGTTGCGGTGCCAGAAAAAAGTGACGATGCTTGACGGACGGTCTTTGAATTTTTAGAAAGCCAAGCAAGGCAAAGCGCGTCGGTCCGGCACGCTTCAACTTCTGCTTTGCGTTCATGGCGAAGAAATGGCCTTCAGACCAAGTTATTTCCGATTGTTGTCAGCTCAGCTTTGTACGCAGCAGAGGGGACCAGATGCTCGACAACCAATGCAAGATCATCCATTTTGCTTGTACCTGACCTCGGCGTTTATAGAATCTTTCCATATGAAGACTCGAGATCCAAAGCTTCCGGACTGCGATGTGACGCTCCCAACCCGAAGATCAGGACGACGGAGAGTTTTTTTGCCTTCTGCGCTGAACAGACGATCAAAAGGCAAGAAAAGCAAAAAGGGGTTCGGCTTCGAATTCCGAATCAACATCAGGAAAATCATGAAGGCAGGCACTTTGACAGCGAGGAGGAGACACGATCGACACAAAGAATTTCGATGTGCAACACATTTGCTCGCTTCTTCTTTTTCGACCTCGTTGCTGGGCGGAGAAGAGAGCTTTCCAGCTGAAGGCAGAGGGTGAGAAGAGAGAGAGACAGTTATGCACACATGCATCGGACTTGCACTGGCACGATGCCTTGCTCACGACTTGCCCGAGCTCAACTGCATCGTTTGTGCAATTGGTGCAGGATCCGACTGTCATGGACCCGGTCAATTTTTCGAACTGCAGCAATTGTCTTGTTGCTCTTGAAATTTGAGATTGTGATGAGAACCATGTCGTGCAGTTGGCAAGTGTGATGTTCAACAACCCCTGAGCTAACCTGCATAACATCACGTCGTGATCATGGGCTCGTGTTTTGGTTCTACAAATTTATGCAGCCTCTGTCTCTCTCCTCCATTCCTTGGGATCATAGCCTGCGCCGGTTCTGCGCTGCGCAATGCATTGCTCTCTGTCTGCTTGCTGCCTTCCTGCTGCCTCACGAGCGCGCTTCTCCTTTGTCCCGGCGCGCCTGTCTAAAGTCACGAGAAGGCGAAATCGAAGGCGAAGGCAAAGGCACGCACAGCCTTTTCTTGCCTCATGGTTTTGTTTCTTTTGACACTCTGTTGATTTCGTGAAATTTCCTTTGTTTCTTCAGCTTTTGAAAGATTGGCACTGCTCCAATGCCCGAAAATCCTCGTCAGCAGAGCGCGCTGTGTCTGTCAACGCTCGATCTGAGACTCGCAGCGAATGAAGTTGTGCGCTTAACCGCTGCTTCGCTGCTCCTGCGCCTGTCTCGGCGTGAAATGATTTCTGCGAGTTCTTTTCGAGGTTTCGCTGGCTGTGCAAAGCAAGCCAAATCACCAAAGCACCAAAGCACCAGAGCCAGAGCCATCTGTCTCCTCCGCGCCCCTGAGCCAAGCGAGACCTGCCGGACCCTCTCTCTCCTTCTTGTCTCCGCCTTTTTTGTGCCTGTCTGCTGCCTGCCTCATCGTTGCATCTGCGTTGCTGCCGCTAGACCGAAGCCTGAAACTGCGATCTGCGCATCGTTTCGCTGTCACTGTTTCTCTCTGGCTCTGGCTCTGGCTCTGGTTCTCTGGCTCAGACTCAACACCCGCGCTTGGCCCGCTTGTCTGTCTCGCGCCGTCTCTCTCTCTTGGCTTGCCTCGCCTTACTTGTCTCGTCCTCAGCACAGCACAAGCACAGCACAACGCAGCGCAGTCTTTGCTAGGCTTAGCCAAATCCTCGTCGTCCGTATCGATCCTTCGCTCCGCTCGTCCAAAGTGGTTACCGATCCAAGGCATTCCATCTTCGCCATCCTCACTCAGATCTCTCACCTATCATCACCTTCTTTCGACCCACTTCGCCCTTTCCGACCTTCTGTCACGACATTGCGCAGACAAGCATCACACGTCTCGCAAGATCCGAAGACTTGTCGAGACAAGAGAGACGCCTCGCAGAGTCAACAGCATCAACAGCATCGTCTCGACTTGCCAAGCACAAGGACAAGAGCGTTGATCGTTCCATCTCTACTCGACTCACACACCATCCCTGTCGTCTCGACATTCGATTCATCCAACACCAACCAATCTTTCGTTACGACTTGTCATCTGCCAGCAAATTCATTCGTAGCAAAGGCAACCGATTACCTTCGGCTAGTGCATGTCCTTCGATAGGCTTGCAACGTCCTGCACTCAAGCTTGATTGATTCTCTAAGCCGACTCCAAGACCATCACATCGAGTCTGTAATCTACAGTATTTGATATCGGCATCCGCGCCATCCAACTTCTCCCCTGCACCTACTTCCCGGGATGTCGTCCCATCACGGCGCTGGCGGTCCACCGCAACAGCAGCCACCCATGAACCCTTTCGCCGGCGCTGCCTTCCACGAGGATCAGGGCAGTGAAGCCAGCTACTTTCCCAACGAACGCAGAGATACATACGCTTCGGAACGTTCCGACGGTGAACTCATCCCTGGTCACGGTTACGATGGCGACTCGTATGAGGGCGGCGCTTACAAGGAAAGCTATGCCTACTCTGCCGAATCTGCGCAGCGTGGCTACACACCGGGTCCTGGCAGCCAATTTGGCCAAGGTTCCTACGCTCCATCGGGCATTTCCAGCCCATACCCCGACGCCGGTGCAGGCGGCGGATACCGTCAGCGTGAACCTTACCCAGCTTGGACTGCTGAGCACAACATCCCTCTCTCCAAGGAGGAAATCGAGGACATCTTCATCGATCTCGCCAACAAGTTTGGTTTCCAGCGCGACAACATGCGCAACATGTACGACCACCTCATGATCATGCTTGACTCGCGCTCGAGTCGCATGACACCACAGCAGGCTCTCATGACCATCCACGCAGACTACATCGGTGGTGAGCACGCCAACTATCGCAAGTGGTACTTTGCTGCTCAGCTCGATCTCGACGATGCTATTGGCAAGGTGCAGAACCCCGGTCTTGCACGCGCAGCCAGCATGGCTAACCGAGGCCGTAACGCCGGTAGCGCTGCTGCCAAGTTGCAAACGGCCAGTGCCAAGTCGCTTCAGACCGCTTCGTCTCGATGGCGCGATGCCATGCTCAAGATGAGCGACTACGACCGATTGCGACAGGTCGCCCTCTACCTCCTCTGTTGGGGTGAAGGTGGACAGGTGCGATTCGTGCCCGAGTGTCTCTGCTTCATCTTCAAGTGCGCAGATGACTACTACCGTTCACCCGAGTGCCAGAACCGCATGGAGCCTGTACCCGAGGGACTCTACCTCCGTGCTGTTGTCAAGCCCTTGTACCGCTTCCTCCGCGATCAGGTCTTCGAAGTCGTCGACGGCAAGTTCGTCAAGAAGGAGAAGGACCATGACAAGATCATCGGATATGACGATGTCAACCAGCTCTTCTGGTACCCAGAAGGCATTGGCAGGATCATTCTCAACGACAAGACCCGCCTTGTCGATGTGCCTCCAAGCCAACGTTTCATGAAGTTTGACAAGATCGACTGGCCCCGTGTCTTCTTCAAGACGTACAAGGAGAAGCGTTCCTTCTTCCACCTGCTCGTCAACTTCAACCGTATCTGGATTCTGCATATCTCGGTCTTCTTCTACTACACTGCCTACAACGCTCCTAAAATCTACGCTCGCTCGCGCAACCCGACCACCGCCGAGTCGCTCTCGGCAGCAGGTCTCGGTGGTGCCGTTTCGTCTTTCATCATGATCGCTGCCACCATGGCCGAGTTCTCGTACATCCCTACCACCTGGAACAACACGCAACACTTGATGCGCCGCATGATCTTCTTGGCCATCTGTCTCGCTGTTACTATCGCTCCTGCCGTTTACGTCTTTGGCTTCAACAACAAGGGCAACGTTGCCAACATCATTGCCATTGTCCACCTTGCCCTTGCCGGCTGTATCACTGCGCTCTTCTCCATCGTTCCCTCTGGACGCATGTTCGGTGATCGTGTCGCCGGTAAGGCCCGCAAGTATCTGGCCAATCAGACCTTCACTGCTTCATACGCACCCTTGGTTAAGAGCCACCGTGCTGTCTCGATCTTGCTCTGGGTCCTCGTCTTCGGATGCAAGCTTACCGAGTCGTACTTCTTCTTGACCCTCTCATTCCGTGATCCTCTGGCTGTCATGATCACAATGAAAGTCCAAGGATGCAGTGACAAATACTTCGGCTCCGCGCTCTGCTCCAACCAGCCCGCCTTCGCTTTGACCTTCATGACCATCATGGATCTCAGTCTTTTCTTCTTGGACACGTTCCTGTGGTACGTTATCTGGAACACGGTCTTCTCGATCGGTTGGTCGTTCCACATGGGTCTCTCTATCTGGACGCCCTGGTCCGACATCTTCCAGCGATTGCCCAAGCGTATCTACGCCAAGCTTCTCGCTACCGCCGATATGGAGATCAAGTACAAGCCCAAGGTGCTCGTTTCGCAGGTCTGGAATGCCATTATCATCTCCATGTACCGTGAACACTTGCTCTCCATCGACCACGTCCAGAAGCTGCTCTACCACCAGGTCCCTGCTGGCGAGAACGGCAAGCGTACGCTTCGTGCTCCTACCTTCTTCATCAGCCAGACCGACAAGGGTATCAAGCCCGAGTTCTTCCCCAAGGGATCCGAGGCTGAGCGTCGTATCAGCTTCTTTGCCCAGTCGCTCACTACTGCCCTTCCCGAGCCTTTGCCCATCGATGCCATGCCCACTTTCACTGTCCTCGTGCCCCACTACTCGGAGAAGATTCTTCTTTCGCTTCGTGAGATTATTCGCGAGGAGGACCAGAACACGCGTGTAACGCTGCTCGAGTACCTCAAGCAGCTTCACCCCGTCGAATGGGACAACTTCGTCAAGGACACCAAGATTCTCGCCGAGGAGTCGCAAGGCTTCGGTGGCAACTCTCCCTTCGGTGGTGACAGCGATGAAAAGTCCGGCACCAAGAACTCGGCCAAAGCGGACGACTTGCCCTTCTACTGCATCGGTTTCAAGTCGGCTGCACCCGAGTACACGCTCCGTACCCGTATCTGGTCTTCGCTCCGTGCTCAGACGCTCTACCGTACCGTTTCTGGATTCATGAACTACTCCAAGGCCCTCAAGCTCCTTTACCGTGTCGAGAACCCCGAGGTGGTGCAGCTGTTCGGCGGCAACACCGAGAAGCTCGAGCGCGAGTTGGAGCGCATGTCGCGCCGCAAGTTCAAGTTTGTCATTTCCATGCAGCGCTACTCCAAGTTCAACAAGGAGGAGCAGGAGAACGCCGAGTTCTTGCTGCGTGCTTACCCTGATCTGCAGATTGCTTACCTTGATGAAGAGGCTCCTCGTAAGGAAGGCGGTGAATCGCGTTGGTTCTCGGCTCTCGTTGATGGTCACTCTGAAATCCTCGCCAGCGGCAAGCGTCGTCCCAAGTTCCGCATCGAGCTTCCCGGTAACCCCATTCTCGGTGATGGAAAGTCCGACAACCAGAACCACGCCATCATCTTCAACCGCGGCGAGTATGTTCAGCTTATCGATGCCAACCAGGACAACTACCTCGAAGAGTGCCTCAAAGTCCGTAGCGTTCTCGGTGAATTCGAGTCGTTCAACGTCTCGAACCAGAACCCTTACGGATCCGGACACCAGGAATTTGCCAAGGCCCCTGTCGCTATTCTCGGTGCCCGAGAGTACATTTTCTCGGAGAACATCGGTATCCTTGGTGACGTCGCCGCCGGTAAGGAACAGACGTTTGGTACGATGGCTGGTCGTGGTCTTGCTCAGATTGGTGGTAAGCTCCACTATGGTCACCCCGATTTCCTCAACACGATCTTCATGACCACCCGCGGTGGTGTTTCCAAGGCGCAAAAGGGTCTCCACCTGAACGAAGATATCTATGCCGGTATGACTGCTTTCGGTCGTGGGGGTCGCATCAAGCACGTCGAGTACTACCAGTGTGGTAAGGGACGTGACTTGGGTTTCGGTACCATTCTCAACTTCACCACCAAGCTTGGAAACGGAATGGGTGAGCAGATGCTTTCCCGAG
Organism: Pseudozyma tsukubaensis; assembly: GCA_001736125.1. Classification (NCBI taxonomy): domain Eukaryota; kingdom Fungi; phylum Basidiomycota; class Ustilaginomycetes; order Ustilaginales; family Ustilaginaceae; genus Pseudozyma; species Pseudozyma tsukubaensis. The sequence continues at coordinate 19,909 of MAIP01000130.1, read as the reverse complement.
AGTACTACTATCTTGGTACCCAGCTCCCTGCCGACCGCTTCCTCACGTTCTACTACGGTCACCCCGGTTTCCACATCAACAACATCCTCGTCATTCTCTCGGTGCAGCTCTTCATGTTTACCATGGTCTTCATCGGTACGCTCAACTCGCAGCTGCGAGTGTGTGCCACCACCAACAGCGAGTACATTGTGGGCACGGGCGGTTGCTACTACCTCAACCCCGTCTTCCTTTGGATCAAGCGTACCATCATTAGTATCTTCCTCGTCTTCATGATTGCCTTCTTGCCGCTCTTCTTGCAGGAGCTCTCGGAACGTGGTGCCATCTCGGCCTTTGTCCGTTTGGCCAAGCACTTCATGAGTCTCAGTCCCATCTTCGAGGTGTTCTCGACCATGACTTACTCGCACTCGATCATCAGCAACTTGACCTTTGGTGGTGCTCGTTACATTGCCACCGGTCGTGGTTTCGCCACTACGCGCCAGAGCTTCGCTTTGCTGTACAGTCGATTCGCCGGACCTTCGATCTACTCGGGCATGCGTCTCTTGTTGTTGCTCCTCTACATCACGCTCACGCTCTGGATCCCTCACTTGATCTACTTCTGGATCAGTATCTTGGCTCTCTGCATTGCTCCATTCCTCTTCAACCCTCACCAGTTCTCCGCCTCGGATTTCATCATCGACTACCGCGAGTTCCTTCGCTGGATGTCGCGCGGTAACAGCCGAAGCCACGCCAACTCGTGGATCGGATACTGCCGTCTCAGCCGAACCAAGGTCACCGGTTACAAGAAGAAGCGTCTTGGTCACCCAAGCGAAAAGCTGGCCGGAGACGTTCCTCGTGCTGGTTGGAGGACCATCCTTTTCGCCGAGGTCATCTTCCCCATCTGCCTCGCCGTCATCTTTGTCGTCGCCTACGCCTTCGTCAAGAGTTTCCACCAGTCAGGAGACCCGCCCCAAGGTGCCATCGTCCGTATCGCCATCATTGCCCTCGGTCCCATCGTATGGAACGCTGCCATCTTGCTCATCCTCTTCTTGATCAGCATGTTCCTTGGCCCTGCGCTCAACAACTGCTGCGCTAAGTTTGGTTCGATCATGGCATCGATTGCTCACGTTCTCGCCGTTGTCGGTGTCATTGTTGCCTTTGAGTTCCTGTGGTTCCTCGAGCTCTGGAACGCCTCGCACGCCGTGCTTGGCGTTATCGCCGTCATTGCCATCCAGCGCGCCATCTTCAAGATCTTGATCGCTTTGGTACTCTCGCGTGAGCTCAAGCATGACGAGACCAACCGCGCTTGGTGGACGGGACGCTGGTACGGTCGTGGTCTTGGTGGTCACGCCTTCAGCCAGCCTGCTCGTGAGTTTGTTGTCAAGATCATCGAGATGTCGTTGTTCTCTGCCGATTTCCTCACTGCACACATCTTGCTGTTCGGTCTGTCGCTGCCCTGCCTCATTCCTTACTTTGACAGGCTGCACTCGACGGCGCTCTTCTGGCTGCGACCCTCGAAGCAGATCCACGCACCTATCTTCTCGCTCCGTCAAAGGAAGCAGCGAAGATCGATTGTATGGAGGTACCTCGTGCTGTTCGTCTTTGCCTTTGCCGTCTTCTTGGCATTGATCATCTTGCCAGCGGTCTTCTCGTCGACGATCCAGCTGAACTGCTCGTTCTGCAAGTCGCTCTAATTGTAGTCTCTGCCGCATTTGCATGCGCTGCGGCGCACTTTAGCTGCGATTGGTCGAACGTGATCCATCGGACGTTTGATCTCGTCGACACACACTCTCAGCCAATATTCACAAAAAATCATCAGCATTTGCTCCTCCATCGGCTCCTCCGCTTTGCATATCTCTCACTTTCTTTCACCAGCTCACATCACCTCCCACTCTCCTTTAGAGTTCTGTAATATGTAAGATTTCGACATCTCAATGTCGAAGGCAACTGGGACGTTGCTTTTCATGTAAACTGGCACCTGCACTGCCTTGTTGCAAGGCTGGCAACGTTCCAGCACCTCCCTCCTCTCTTCACTTTTCCCCGCCTTGTCAAATATCGTTTTCTCTGCTTATTGTTTCTCGTCGACCTTGTTTGCTTTTGCGCTTTCCTCACTTTTGCATCATCACTTTGCACAAAGCATCATCTGAATGGACCATTTCTTCTCCAATCATCTGCGTGCGAGCTTTGTATGTGTGCTTTCATTATTGTCTTAGAGACAGGATGGCAACTTGCTGGCTTGAAGTTCTCTTGAGCAAGGGCGCGACCTCGAGGCGCTCCTGTGGTGCGATGAAGGGTCACGCAGAGAAGTGAGGCTTAAGTCGCGTCGACGCGACAATTTGCATATTGAAAGTGTTGGCTTCTGCAGCGCCCTTTCTTATTTTTTCGAAAATGATGCTGCAGGTCGCGGTGTTGGATGGCGAGTGGAGAAGTGTGAGTGTTGTGCTTGCTGCAAGCTTGAAATACGCGCATCTTCGGCTTTCCGTGGTGTCGGCATGGCTTGGAGCGCCTTACCGTTGATCTTTCATCATCACCATTATCATCATCCTTTCGTAACTACTTGCACACTGACAGACGAACACATACGACGGGGGACGCACACTCGGCACGATTTCAGTTCACTCCAATCTGTCTCGCTTGAACGCGAGCTGGGCCATCACCTGTTCCAACCACTTCTGACTAGAACCGATCAGCATTATTGCGCCAGCACTTCACACGCCATCCAGGCACTTCTTATCACAGCATTGGATCTCCTGCCTCTTTCTTGATCGCCAGACGCCAGCTTCCTCAGACCCTGGACAGAGATCACCGACATGTCTTCTTCGAGAGCAGTGCTCGATCAAGGCATTTCGGCTTCACGCGCCGGAGGCGCTCAGAAACGACCACCAGCAGCCAACAAACCACAAACGCCAACGAAGCGTCAACGAGCCAATCCTCGACCTTCCCCATCCACATCGCGTCGGTCCAATGATGACTCCACAGACTCTGGCTCGGTGGCATCGAGTCTTCGCAGGCGAACACGAGAAGGCGCATCTGTAGCTCCTCAGGAGGATCCTAAGTGGGCAAGCTCAAGTCGTGTGCTGTTAGACAGGACGCTGCGTCTGCACACTGTGTCGCCTCTGCATTTTTCGTCCTTGCCAGCTTCGATTCAGGAAGTATCGCGCCCTCTCTTTCAGATGCTGCGCAACGAATTGCAGCACTATATCAACTTGCGACTCAGTGATGGGTTTGGGTTCTTGGAATCCGGTGGAACCACCATCGATGCACGCGACCCAGAGAGCGGTGACCTGCGCCCACCAGAGCGTAGACGTCGCGCAGAAACAGATCGCGTAGGCAAAGTCCGCATTGGCTTTCTCGAGGACACCGAGTTTGTTTCATCGCTGCAAGAATCGAATCGATCTGGCGAAGCAAAAGCACGGCCCTGGGCAATCGAGATCGAACTCGGCAAGCCTGCATCGGAACAAGATACGTCCAAGAATAGACTTTCTTCTCTGCGCTCGAAGAGTACGCAGGAAGCCACCCCAGCCGAGCTGTGCCACATCATCTTTGTACCTGGCTCTACAACGCGTGATGATCGATCGCGTACTTCGCGTCGGTATCCTTTGATAGCGACAAAGGCACCTACTTCAAGTGTAGCGACTGCCGATCCTTTGCTGGCAGCTTCATCTGCTAATGTGGGCCCAATTGTGCTGGGTCATGCATTGGATTGGATTCAGAAACGATTCGATTGTCGCATCTCCTCTGCCACAGGTGCTGCTGCGATAACGACACGGTTGAAAGGGTTGCAATTGGAGTCGCTAGCGGAGTTGATCGTGCGACAGACGCGAGCCGAGATGGGTGCAAAGGAAGGCATAGAGAGGAACGAGCAGCAAAGAGCGGTGGATTCGGCGGTGAAGCCGGTCGAGTTGGTATTCGCTTTCCCGACCAAAGTCAAGGCGATTGGCAGTGCTGGCCGTAAGGGAACATTGACGCAGCAAGGTCCAGCGCCAGATCTGACGAGTTTGACCTTGACCGTTCCATGGGATGTGTGTATGAGCTTGGTGGATGGATTGTCTCTTGGTATGTATTCGCGCCGGACTCTGCGCCTGATCGTGAACCCTTCCTGACACTTCTCTCTTTTCCAATCTTCTTCTTTTGCTTCTTTTTGCTTTGCACCAAACAGACGAACCACTTCTGCCAGCTCTCAACCACTACCTCTCATCCCACACATCGATACCGTTGGACGCCATCGAATTGACACGCATCGGAGTAGCCGGCATCAGCGTCGGTTCAGGCAGGATCAAGATTAGCAAGATCCCAAGACAAGATTCAGCTAGTGGCGATGCGAAGAAGAGAAAATCGCTGCTGAAAAGGTCACAGGGAGGAGGAGCAGAGGAAGAAGAAGTAGACGATGCAGAGGCAAGCGACAGAAGACGTGCAGGTGTTGTGTTTGGGTTCTTGCGCAAGGTCGTGGAGGGTCAAGATGAGGCTGAGGAGGACGAATGAGCTTTGTACCTGGGTCATATGGTCCTCACATTGCTATTCAAGGTGCTGGAAAGTCTGCTACAGCTTTCGACCTCTGTGACAGCGTCTCTTGTGAGAACTGTGGTGCATCTCTATCTCTCGAATACGACTGAATGATGGTGTTGGTCTCTGGTCTGGGAATGGGAGAATTAACATGCACTCCGGTCAAAAAATTGAGTTCCACGCGCCAGGGCCGAGCCACTGCGTCACTGCACTGAGCGGTGGGCGCGAAGCTAAGGCACAATTCCCCTGTCCGATTCCGAGGCCGACGAGCAGCAACACAACTCCAGGCGGCAATCACACTGTGTTGTAGTGTTGCATCTGAGTTTCACACCAAAATTGGCCGCTGCTTTCCCTTGGGCCGTTGGTGTGTTTCTCAACCGTGCATGGCGAGAGCTGGCTGCTGTTGCGTGGAGCCAAAGCAGCGTAGCGATTCACACTTTTGAATTGTTGGCTCGTCATCCTCCACCCCGCAATCCACCTTTCCTCGACCTTGTATCATTACCCTCGCTATTGCATTCGAACAGCACAACTCTCGGAAAGACAAAAGGCGATCAACTCGGTACAGCAAGGAAGCAAAAAATGCAGATTTACGGCTTGCTCGTCCTCGCTAGCCCACCTGGTGCAGGTGCGGTTCCACTCACAACCGCTTGGGAGTTGGGTTCTTTCTCGTGGCTTCAACGAGGTACTGTTCAAGATATGATGGGGTTCATGGCTAGGGTATGTAGTAGTAGCAGCAGCACGTCTCACACATTGATGTGCACATGTCAGCAATGCTATGGTCACCTTGCCAACATCTCCAGTTTACTTACCGTTTCTTTGATCTCTCTTCTCGCCTGCTCATCCGATATCGCGATAGACGGTCGCCGAACGCACACAACCCACTCAACGTCAATCGGTGCAAGAAAACTCCTACGTCGCCCACGTCCACTCTCGCCCTGCTTCCGACGGTATCGTTGGCGTTCTGATCACCGATACAGAGTACCCTGTTAGGGTGGCCTTTTCGTTGCTCAACAAGACGTTGGATGAATTTGTCATCAAAGTGCCCAGGTCGCACTGGGAATCCAAGGTGAACGCTATCACAACGGGTTCCGCGACGGCACCGGCAAAAGGCGAAGCTCTGTTGGGCTTAAGCGCTTTCCCTCAAGGCGTAGACTACGTCAAGAGGTACCAAGACCCCCGTCAGGCAGATACCATTATGAAGGTGCAACAGGAATTGGATGAGACCAAGATCGTTCTCGTAAGTAGCAGCAGTACACCAATGGCTCTCGTGGGCCACGGAACTGTGATCTGTTCGGCATTGCGAAGATAAGACAAGTGTACTGATTCAACGTTTCAATTTTGACCTGGCTGCAATACGTTGGTGGTGCGTCGACAAAACAATAGCACAAGACGATCGATTCGGTTCTGCAACGCGGTGAAGACCTGGACAAGCTGGTGGAGAAGTCGGGAACGCTCAGCGAACAGAGTAAGATGTTTTACAAGACGGCAAAGAAGCAAAACTCGTGTTGTGTGGTCATGTAAGAGGTTTCCGCTGCAACAGCAGGTCTCCGGCCCTTCATTCTGTTTCACACATGTCCGCAGCTCCTTAGTCCAGCCTTCGATCAAGTACGACTCGGACTCGTTCGCTCCGTTCTCGCTTTGCAGTCGAGCTCCCCGCATAACCCTTCAGCTCCCTGTTTCTGCATGGCTTTCTCTCTTGTATATAAGTTTTGGTTCTTGTTTCATTCTACGTACGGACTCGGCTCTGCAACCTTTCTCCTCTTCATAAACGTGCTGCTTAGTTATCAAGATCGTTTTGCGAGCTCGCTTTGCGTTCAGCCAAACTTAGGCGTTTCAACCATCCCAGAAGCTGTGACGAGCTTCACGCAGTCGCCTGCAGCCAGCGCGCGACAAATCACACCACAAAAAAGCAGCCGAGCGGGCCGAAAAGTAACACTTTTTCCGGCTGTGCACGCACTGACACCCACATAGAGAAAAAGGGTCCTCGGCGACGCCAACATATCTCACTCGGAGCATCTTCCTTGCCTCTGCAACATCACATAGCCTCAATCAGACATACCACGGCGGGTCCGAATCAGCGCAGGCGCTCTATAGACACATTGTTTCCGACGACAGCATAGGGCAGTACGCCACGATACACAGCCGGCTTCACTTTGGGCTCAAATCAATCAAGAATCATCACCATTCAAAAATTCGCGAGGGCAACGCTGCCGGCAATGTCTGCGTGAGCGTCTTGACTCAAGTCACCTTTGACTGAACTGCGATCGCGAACAGCAAGGACTGGATACACCATGTCTCAATCACCCGCTGCGGTGAATGGCGGAGAGGAGGCTGTTCCGGCTCGACAGGCTCACGATGACCCAGATGACGGCGCCTACCCTTCGTCAGAAAGCGATGCCGAGATCGATGGTGCCGCACCAGATACAGAGGCACGCCCTCTCCTATCTTCGAACGGAGACAAAGCACAGCAAGCCGAAAGCATGGCAGCATCGAATACAGTAACAACCTCGAATCAAGCTCAGACACGTCAACGTCGTCGAACGCCGCTGAAATGGACCGAAATCATCTGGGTCACATGTACCCTGTCCCTCATTGCCACTTTAGGCTACTCTTCTCAACTTTCGATCATGCTACCTTACTACCACAAAACCCCATCATTCAGCCCACAAAGCCTTGCCGCAGTCTTGATACCGTTCAACCTGGGCCTCTTCCTCATTTTTTACAACTATTACCTCTGCGTCACCACCGATCCAGGAAGCGTTCCGTTGGGCTACCAACCCGAATGGTCCGCCCTCGACCCCATTTCCCCACCCCACCATTCCGGCTATGCAGAAAACGATGCATCGATCGAACTCAAACAACTCATTTATCGCCCTCGCTACTGCAAAACCTGTTCCGCTTACAAACCTCCTCGTTCGCACCACTGCAAGACTTGCCAACGCTGCGTTCTCCGTATGGACCACCATTGCCCTTGGCTAGCCAACTGTGTGGGGCATTACAACTATGTTCATTTCATCCGGTTTTTGTTTTGGGTCGACGTTACATGTGCCTATCACCTGATAATGGTTAGTTGTAGGGTGTTGGACAAGTTTAATACCTACTCATATTGGAGAGAGCCAGGGACGAGGGAATTGATCTGGTTGGTGGTCAACTACGCACTGTGCATACCGGTGTTGCTGTTAGTTGGCATTTTCAGCGGGTACCATTTCTACTGTACGGCGATTAATCAGACGACGATTGAAAGCTGGGAAAAAGATCGTACAGCAACCATGATTAGGAGGGGTAGGATAAGGAAGATCAAGTATCCGTACAATTTGGGCTTTTGGAGGAACGTTAAAAGCGTAATGGGCGACAACGTTTGGACTTGGTGTCTGCCAGTTTCTACGTCAGGGACAAAGGGAGAGCTGAAGGACGGGTTGAAGTTCGCCGTGGCGCCCGGTTTAGGTAAGTCCAAGTTCAAAAAGTGGTGTTCTTTACGTTCGCATCGATCGAGGCATTGGTGGTTGCAGACGAGCTTGCAAGACGAGATTGCGGAAGGGAGCGAGGCTGAGGGCGAGACGTACAAGCCCAACAGCCTCGCTTCTGATTTTGCACTCAAAGATGGTGGAAGAAGCCGTAGAGTGCAGAAGAAGAAAGACGAGGAGGCGTATGTGGTGGATGAAGACTGCTACGTCGATCCAGAGCTCGAAGCATCCGTACTGCATCGGTTGCGGTGGGAGAATTGGCATCGTCAAGAAGCGATATGGCGGAGGAGGAGGGCGGCGGCAGAGGCGGCACATCAAGGAGCTGCGGCTACTGCTGACGTGGTTGAATACTGTCACCCTCGGGCGCCACACAGAACCTGAAGTCGGCTGTGGAGCTCGCCATGACTACAGGGAAGCTGTGAAAGATCTTGGGCACGTGCTGTACATTCTCTTGCTTCTCCCTCCTTTGCGCGCAATCGTATCTCTTCTTCCAAGGCTTTCCCCCTTTGCTTCATCGCTTCGTCGCCATAGTGTGCTTTCTTCCACCTCTTCCGCTCCCCCAAACATCGTATCTCATTACCCCCTCTTTACTGACGCCCACTTCCGTCTATCCTCTGATGCTTTTTTTCTTTACTGCAAACAGACGAAGGCGCCCAATACAGATGGCCACCCAAGGACCCCTCCAAAACCACCTCTTCTCACTCACCTTACTCGAACGAGCACGGTTGGAGGGCGGACGGCAGCCAAGCGCCCCCCTTGTTTCCCCCTGGACCGCCGGGTGCCACTTCCACTTCGCCCTTCACCTACGGCGCTGGTGGATTCAATCCCAACCTCCGACCCAGCAACTCGGTTTTGAGGCAGAGAGGCAATGCACTGCCATCAGCGGGAACAGCGTACGGTCGTAACGCCATTCCAAGGAGAACAGAAGTAGACGAAGAGGATGTGGAGCAAGATGACGGGCTATCCAGCGTCTCTTCTGGCTCAGATGACGAGTATGAGTACCAACACAACCCCGCTCAAATCCGTTATGGTCAACAAATCAGAGCGCCGCACAGCGACGAATTGGCCGCTGTAACCAGCGTCCCTCTGCACAACTCACACTACGCCCCCCAACAACAACAATACCACCACCACTTTCACGAAGAAAACAATAGTGGTTATGGCTACGATCAACACGACTACGGCCTCGATCAACAGGACTACGACCATGAAGATCCAATCGGAGAAGACGCAGAGGAAGTGGACGAGGAGGGCCCATCACCAAGGGTCCTCGTGAGAAGGGGTTCCGAAGGGTACGAAGTACGACCTCGTACCGGGTGGATCGTCTAGACTGCACCACACTTCAACAACTTAGGTCCATACCCATCCGCTTCTACCCCTACCTCTCTCTCTTCCCGACCTCGTCAAAGCCCTTCAATGCCAACGAGCTCAATCTCGAAGGTGGCCAACTCACATCTCATGCTCTCTCACAAACTCATCAAGAACGTTTTTTGAGACAATGCAATTCGAGATTGCCGGAAAACAATGCATGCTAGAATCACGCTGCTATGTGGGTGAAGGAAGGGGTTGCGCGTCCCCCAAAAAAGTGTGTATGAAAGTGTGTGCGCGAGATGATACAAGGAAAAGAGAAACAAGAAGCCCCTGATGGGTCCGATGCTGATGCGTGGGAAAGCAAGACTAACGTGCTCTTTTCTGAGATTGAGATAGGTATCCCAAGTTTTGTTTTTGTGTGGAAGATGCTAGAGCGAGAACATGGTTTCGGACGGAAGTAAGGGAAGCAAAATGGTCTTGTTACAAACAAAAACCAATTTACGCCTTCTTACGGAAAGAGCAGCCCTCAGTCAAGCGAGCCTTACCACCGGTGGGCTGCGAAAGGACCTGAGCGCACGAGCCGCAAACAACGACGGTCTGGGCGTGCGAGAAGACGGTGGTGATGGCGAAGCAACCAGGGCACTTGACGTCCATGAAGAAAGAGTTGGGGTTCTGCACAAGTCGCTTGAGCTTGTGGCTGCGAGCCTGCTGCTCGGCGGAGGGGTTAAGAAGGTCGACGGCGAGAGTCTATCGAGGGTGAAGCATCAAGGAGGGAATGGAAGAAAGGTCAGCAAGCTGTCGACGCAAGGGACTGGAAAGGCATGGCGTCTCGCAATGCAGCACAGCAGTTGCAGTTGTTGATGAAGGTGAAATGGTGTCGATGTCTATTGGCGTGACCTCGTTCCGCGAAATAGCTGAACGCAGACATGTTGTAGTGGTCGCATGAGTCGAGCATGAGGATGTGGTGGGGGCGTGAAGGTATGCTGACGTGAAGAGACGCGAAGCGATCGAGGAATCGGACGATGTAGGGCGGTGGACCAAGCAAGGTCTTGGTCGTTTGAGCAGGTGCTAAAGGGAGTAGTAGCTCGCGGTATCGAAAAATATAGTCAATGATGCCCTTTGGTTGAACGCTCATGATACGGTGCATCGCACAGCGATTAGGCACCACATTACCGCCTGGAGCTCGACAGATAGAAACAAGCCTACTGAGGGCGGGAGCGGTGGACGTCGTTGCCGTGACGTGGAAACCTCGCAGACCCGAAGCGCTCAGATGTAGGGGACAGAGCGAGCCTAACGCCACCTCCATCCGATTTGTCGCAGACCATGAAGGATCTGCTGTAAGGCGGAGCTGGTGGCCCTTCTGAAACAATGGGCAGGTGTTGGACTGCGGTGTCGTGCTGGCATGATGCATTGTCGGGAGACGCGGAAATTGCGTTCATGAACCGAAGTGGCGTAGGATCACTGAGAGACTCTGCGTTGCCGTGCTGTGTTGTCGTTGGTGATCATTCCTAAGCGCGGAACAGGGACGTTGGCGGAGGTGGACTGACTGCCCGTGGTGATATGGAGCTGCTGTTATTGTTCAGCGTACTTGTTGCTTCATGTTGCGCATGGTATGCTATGACCGTCGTCGCCATCGTATGTCTTTGGCCTCACGCCACCTTGTCTGATGCTGATTTGTCGATTGCTGAATAATGTGTGACTCTGCGACCGGACCGACTGCTGATGCTGCGTGCCGTGTATTCTGCTATGCGAGACGTGTTGCCAAAGGTATTGAGAAGGATATCTTACCATCTTGATGTATGTATGAGATGTGAGTGAGTTACTGGAGAGAGGAGAAGGATAATGGCGAGTGGCGGGTTTCGATGTGACCCAGACTCAATTGGCTGGCTGACCGACCGACTGACTGGCTGATTGACTGGTTGACGGGCGCTGGCTTGCGAAGCTGAGTCTCTTGGACGTTGGTCGATTCTGCCTTCTCCAAGCCTAGTGAGGCGCGCGACAAAAATCAAGGCAGCAGAGCTTGAGCAGCAAGCACACGCCCACTCAAACCACTCACGAGACTTTGCTCGATCCCTCTCCCTTTGACACAATCGTCGTCGCCGTCTGCTGTGGCTTTCTTAAAAAAAAAATTGGCTCAGCGCAGTCCACACACACGCAGAGGCTGAGTCGTTGAAGGCGAATACTGCGCCCACAAGTTCGAAATTTTGCAGAGTGTTCACGCAATGGATAACAAAGAGACTGGTGACCAAGCATGTTTTCTCTCAGCTCAACTTACGAGGCAGCAGAGCAAGTATATGGCTTTTCGGCTCAGCCGACTCAGCCCTATCAATACACGGCCATGAGGGTCGCTTGAACTCGCTTAGTCGTAATTCTATTCTCCAATCCACCAATGCTGAAATATCAAAAATCAGGCTGCAGATGCGCGCAAAAGGTCTGAGAAGATGTTGCGAAAATGGCCAACACGTGATCAGAAAGCCCGGCCGAGGCTGTTTGAATTCTTAGGGGGACTGACTTTCTATTGAAATTTCTCTTGGTGCGACTCGAGGCAGGAATCCCGCAATCCAGTCTATGTTTTGCAAAGCTGCACTGACGAGCCAGCCATTCAGCCTATCACCAGCCAGTCAGCCAGGCGAGCACATCAGCACAGCAGCAGGCGACGTGCTATTGGTCTTGAAAATTCGAGGCAGCAGCAGGCAGCACTGAAATTTGGCCCTCATCGAGCTTGCCAGGCAACGGCACAATTTACTCAGCCAGCCAGCCAGCCACACAGCCAGCCAAATCAGTGTCTTTGGCCATTTTTGACGAATGCGCGCCAAAGACTGACGAGCAGGCAAAAGGGAAAAAAGCTTCAACGTCAAGGCAGCAGACCAGCAGTGTTTAGCAAACGGCTGATAGACAGTTGAGTGGTTGACTGACACAGTGGCTACGACAGCCAAGGTGAGCAGAGTCTGACTTTGAGGTCTGGTCGTCATCTGGCTTTCCTCCTCTCGTCTTCATCATCCGACCTCCTCAAGTCCTATCAACGTAAGTAGTCATATCATTGACTTTGTTCAGCACTCCTGCTATACAATCGAACATACATACACACATACACACACCAAAAGGTACGGCATTTTATCGACTTCGCAGCATCAGTTCACTTGGCCGACGAAACAAAGCCAGCATTGCAACCACTTCACACCAGACCGCAGACACTTCGCCTTGAACTACGCAGCGTTCACACCAGGCCCACATACACCTATACACATCAGCACTCGCAGGCGAAGCCCCCGTCTTTCGACTTCCCCATCATCTGCATTACACGACCTTATCACATCTCGAAGTAGGCATCAGAACCACATTGGCAGAATCACAGGACGAAGCAGAGATCAGAGACAATGGCATGCATTCGTGCACGCTTACTCGGTAGCTCTCAAAACGCTGGACATGCTGTTTGGAGGCACGCCGGATACACTACAAAGCTGCTGTCGTACCATCGACAGAGGAATGAAGATCGAGAGCCTGCCTCTTGATACACTATCATGAAGGCAAGCAGCATGTCGGCGACATGCCCAGCTTAGATTGATGATGGAAACCTGGGGAAAGTGCTCTCGACTCTCCAACCATCTGCATCACGCGTATGCAGCGCATTGCTTTCATCAGTCTATTCTCAGCGAAGGGCAAGCCACATCACCTGCTCAAATCTCCAATCGACTTGATCTACCTCGGCATATATTAGACCAACTGCAGTCATCAGCACAATCAGCGATAAAGTTCAACCTCATAATCAGCAGGAGTGCCAGACATTGTTCCAACAACCCGGACGCTTGTTTCGAACCGCTACCAGAGCCAGTCGAATTCAGTCTCTGACCCTCTTCCTTCCCCATCCTTTGCTGTAACATCTTCATATCCTGCAGTCATCAAGATGGTCAACCTTAGAACACAGAAGCGCCTCGCGGCCTCGGTCCTCGGATGCGGTAAGCGCAAGGTCTGGCTCGACCCTGCCGAGCAGAACGACATTGGAAATGCCAACTCGCGTGCCAACATCCGCAAGCTCATCCGTGATGGTCAAATCATCCGCAAGCCCGTCGTCGGTGGTTCCCGATCGCGTGCTCGTGCTACCGCCGCCGCCAAGCGTGCTGGCCGTGGTACCGGACAGGGTCACCGCAAGGGTTCGTCTGAGGCTCGTATGCCCACCAAGGTCATGTGGATGCGCCGCCAGCGTGTCCTCCGCCGTCTCTTGCGCAAGTACCGCGAGTCTGGCAAGATCGACAAGCACCTCTACCACGAGCTCTACCTCAAGTCCAAGGGTAACGTCTTCAAGAACAAGCGTGTCCTCATGGAGCACATCCACAAGGCCAAGGCCGAGGCTGCTCGTTCCAAGCACCTTTCCGACCAGATGGAGGCTCGTCGTATGCGCAACAAGGCCATGCGCGAGCGCCGTGCTCAGCGTGTCCTCGAGAAGCGTGCTGCCATCATCGCTGTCGAGAACGAGGCCGAGGAGAAGAAGTAAATGTGTTCAGCTGGTTTTCCGATCGCTGTTCTCGTTTGCCCTTTCTCTACTCTTCTCTTGTATCTTTACTGTCGCACACTCTTTCTCATCATCATCATCATTACGACCCTCGACATTCGGCTCGTTCGGAGTTTGCTATCGCCACAAGGTGACGAAGCAGCTTCAGGTCACCCATTACCCCACGCTCATGCATTTGCTCGCCGTCCACTAAGGGCGTTGTCGCATTCTTCATTTCCTTTATAACATCATCATCCCACAACCTTGTGCCTCTGATGGTTGATTCCCATCATTGGTTCTACGACTCTTTCCACTCCATGTCCTCGTACTACATATCAGCCGCGGCTTGGGACAGTCGTATCAAAAAAGCAATCGCATCTGCACTTGACCCAGCTTTGTTCAGTAGTGTGTGAAGTGTTCGAAGATGGACCAAGGCTGAAATTCTGAGAGCAGAGTGCGTGACAGCTGAGATGCATATTGAGTGTGGGGTTGATGCGACCGAAAAGACGACCTAGAGACAGTTGTAGAAGGAGAACGTTCGAGCTGACATGGTGGGCGAGTCGGGCTGTTCAATACTGCGGACAGGCACCTTACATCTCTGAAGCCTTCGAAAGAAACGTGAGACCAACCTAGCCTGCACGTAAATTCAGTGATTCGTACCAGAAATACGCTCGAGCCATGGCTTGAAGCCTTTGGTTTCATCCACCACAGCCTCCCTTCTGACACGACTAAGGATACGAGGCGCAAGATGCCATTCGCCTATCTGCGCAAGCAACGAGAAGCGGAAGAGCGAGCTCGAGCTCGGCTCGGAGGACGCTCCCCCAACGCCGCAAGTGACCGATCTCCTAGCATGCGCAAGAATGGTCTTGCTACGCGCAAAACAACGCTGATAGCGCTTGTTGCGATCATCGTAGCGCCGATAGTGCTGAACCTTCCCTGGTTGCATTCGGCGCTGGGTCCAGGGAAGGATCTGCCAGCATGGTGGGTCCGAGGGGTGTCATCGGTGACCAACAATGAAGAGAAGTCCTCCCAGGTTGAATGTTGGACCGTCCCCTCCGCTGATAGTGTCAACAGTACCACACAAGGTGTAGGGTATGAAAGCAGATTCAAGTTCTGTGAAGATCTCGAAAGTATTCCTGGGCTACCTGTGGGGGAGGAAACCGTCTTGATCAGCTGTGACGCCAACAGAGGCGGATGGAACACCGTCATGGGTCCCTTGAAGAATCCAGGGCCCAGGGGAACGCTGTTCACTTATCAGTACCCCACAACGCCTCAGCAGGGAAGAGAAAGGGCAAAGGCGAACGAGGTGAAGCTTATCAACTTTCCAGACGAGATCGAGTTCCATCCTCTGGGACTGAGCGTCTTTGAACCCAACCATGAAACTTCGCAGATGGGTGAGGGAAGACGTTTGTTCGTTGTCAACCACAGGAAGCATCGCAGTAGCATCGAAGTGTTCGACCTGTTCCTTCAAGCAGAAGAAAGACAATGGGAAGCCCACTGGCGACGATCCATCGTTCACCCCCTTGCAACGCATACACCCAACTCGATCCATGCCCTCACATCAACGTCGTTCGTCGTAACGAACGATCACTTTTTTGCTCGTCGTCCTGGTCCACTCATCTCGCACACCATACCTTTGCTTTACGAGACGCTGCCTTTGTCTCTCCTTCCATCCGCTGCAAGAGTATTGGTAGTTGAGACAGTAGCGAAAGTCTTGACGAGGGCGAAAGTCGCAGCAGCTATGGCACAAGTGGAAACGCTGCTCGGCCTCCCACTTGGATGGGTGAGCTATGTCGAGTTTGACGAAGGAGAAGCGGAAGAAGAGGCGGAGGAGGGGGTGAGGGTTCAAGTTTTAGCCAAAGGAATCCCGTTTGCCAATGGATTGGTCGTGACACCTGATCAAAAGACGGTTGTGGTAGCTAGTACGACTTTTCCCGGCGTCTTTATCTACTCTACTGCCTCTAGTAGTAGTGGATCTTCGTTCAAAGTGAAGCTTGATTGGAGATCGAAACTCACCCTACAGACTAAGCTGCATTTGCCTTTTAGGGTGGATAATCTCGCTTTTTCCCACCCCTCCCCCTCTCCATCCTTCTCATCTTCGAAAGACGTCTTCAACGGCCTCACCTTGCTCGCAACCGGCCACCCTTCCCCACTCTCCCTCATCTCGATGGCCCGGGCTCCATCCACCAAAACAAGTCCAAGCTGGAGTGTCGCCATCACCCCACACCAAAACTCTTTCACTTCTTCTTCGTTCAGCAAAGGAGGAGAAAATCCTTACGAAGCGGGTGAGGAATGGGAAGACAAAGACGCCCCACTCCCCGCCCACCACTTTACCCTCTCCCACAACGGCGCCTTCCACATTCGCACCCTCCTCCAAACACGTGGCAATTGGATCCAATCCAACCCATCAAACCCAGAAACCGTCAGAGTGGCAAGTAGCGCTAGCTCCTTCTACCACCCCTACCCTACCCAAAATGAAAGAGGAGGAGAAGGAGGAGCAGGAGGAGCAGAAGGGGGCACAATGTTGGTCTCGGGTCTCTATGGCGAAGTTGTAGCTTGCACCAACGTCGGCACTTGAACGAATACAGACTTTGGCTCTCACCGAAATGTCAACGAAGTCGTCACGAAGCACAAAAGGAGACCGCAGGCAATGTAAGAGAGAGAACGAAAGGCATTGTGTATGGTAATCCATTACTACAACGTATCAAGTCAGAAAACGAGATCAAAGCGCGATGAAGGGAACTAAGAGACAAGAGGCAGTAGAAACAAAAACGTATGAATGAAAGCAAAGCAAAGCCAAAGAAAGCGAGAGTTGGAGGAACGTCATCGCGTACGAAAAGCATATCAGAACAGGGTGAGAGAAGAACGAAAGAGAACAGAACAACCACGAAAGAACGGAAGCGAAACAGAAAGGAAGAGAGAACAATGAAGAGCGAGAAAGAATGAGGGGATGGCAAGCGTGCCAGCATCGCAGGCTATCCCTCTCTATCAAACGACAACATTTCCCTCCATCCCTTCCTATGTCTCCACGAGCTTAGACTCTAGAGAGCAACAACAGCCATCACAGCACTAGCCACCATTGTCGCCAACACAACCACCCCTCCCTTTACCCCCGCACCACCCGCCCCACTCACCACCGCAGCAAACTGGGTCGTGTTGGCAATCTTGTTGACCTGGCCAACGAAATCGGTACCACAATCCGTCTTTGCAGCTTTGTAAATATCGCTCTGCGGAGCCAAGATTTCGGACGTCCTCAAACCGATAGCGTACGGAATGGAAGTTTCAAACTTGATGTAGCTGGCCAAGATGAGTTGAGTGCATCGGGAGCAGAGGATGGATTTGGGACTGGAGGAAGAGATGAAGAGGAAAGCGGCGTTGGTGTTGGGTGTACCGGTGGTTTCGGTTTCGTTGTAGAGTCCGCCGAGGTTTTCGCCAGCCGTGGTGGATTGGCGCCTGACAAGGTCGGACACTGTTTCGTCGGCTTCGTCTTCCTCTTCGTCTTCAGTGTCATCGGCAAGATCACGTCGCGCCTTGGTGGTAGAGGGAACGCGTTGCGAGCTCGCAGCAGCCTTAGCGATGGTCTTGAGACAGTAATCGTTGTTCTGATCCTTACTGCAAATCGAGTTGACCAGAGGCGTAATCATGTACAAGTTATCGTACATGGCCTGGACCACCTCGTTCTTGCTCTGCAGATCGGTATGGCAGTTCTGCCAAAACTGATCCAAACGCGCACGAATGATGTTGGGATCGCAACCAGTGTTGGATGAGCAAAGATCGGCGAGTGTCGAGTCGAGCTGAGCCGACGAATCGGTCGAGTTGGACGAGTAGTACTTGGTAGCAGCGAGAAGAGGTTTGGTGCATGCGTCGAGTTGAACGTCCGAGTTGAGCGAGGAAAGGAAGGTTTGGCAAGTGGCCGAAACGTCACTGGGGATGGAAGAGACGTTGGCGACAGCGGTTTGGGCAGCAACCGGTGCAAGCGTAGAACCGAGAATCAGGAGCGTAGCTGCCAAGGAGCCAGCGGCGGTGGAGAGGCTGAACGACTTCATTGTTGTTACTGTGATCTTAGAGTCTAGAGAGAGAGGGGGAGAATGATAAGGTCGAGTGTCTGAAGTTTGCAATATGTAGAAAGAGTGTGTGCAGCGCGTAGAGAAAAGAAAGTCGTGTTTCGAGTTGCTGGCAACGGGAAGCTGAGAGAAAGAGTGTAGATGCTGTTGCAGGGAGGAAAGGGGAATGTCGAGTGGAGTGAGGATGCTTGAGGAAGAGGGAAAGTGGACAACGGTGGAGATGGTGGTTCTGATGGTGAAGAGCGAGCAAGTGACGGAGTGAGCAAGCAAGCTGCGCAGCTTCAAAGTGACATCCAAGTCGTGGTGCTGATGCTATGCTATGCTATGCTGTGCTGTGCTGGGCAATGCTGTACTGTTCTGTTTGAATACTGTATGGAAATGCCAAAGAGAGAGAATGTGCCCTTTCGTGTCCTGTCGTGCCTTGCCGAAGCGAAGTGTTCTTTTCCAGCCCAAAAAGGGATGATCTGCACGAAAAGAATCAGGCTCGGTTTCTGTGTTGATCTCCTTTGCTTTTGCTTTGCTCTGCCCCTTTCTCTTCTCCTTTGCTGGATTCTGCTGTCGTGACGCGGGGCACTCGGCGACAGTCACCGCGAAAGTCCAACACACAAAACTGAGAAATGCGCGTTTGCGTGAAGTGTGTGTTTTGGATTTGTTTTGAAATGCACACTTTGCATGCCCCCTTTTGTAATTGAAACTTGAAACTCGAGCAGTCGCCAAGCCGAAGCTGATTTGAAGTGTTTGCAAAATGTCTGTCGATCCAATTTGAATCAAGCATGCTTGTCGTCGATCCTTGCTTTTGTGTCTAAAACGAGGCCAAGGCCAAACGAAGAGATGCAGCACAGGGAATGCAGAATTGACTTGCGTAGTGCAGCAATTGTCCCTTCCGCATTACAAATGACTGCCGAAGACGATTTGCGCTTCTACACTGCAGACACAAAGCAGCAAGAGCGAGCAACTCGGTGGGCTCTGCCGTCAATCTCGGCTTCGGCCAGCTTTATATTGTGTCCTACCCCGCCTTCATCAAAGCCACTCTTTTCGGCAGCCCTGACCTCCTTCTGCGCCCCTCTGCAGCTTCGTTCCTGACCCATGTCAATCTTTTGGGACAAGCATCGCCTTCCGGCCGGAAATGTCTCATCAACGGCCCACAGTGATATGACGTAGGATGCATGAGCCCCACCATATCACTTGCTCAGACATGTGCTCATCTCTCGATTGGGCACAAGGGCTGCTGCTAGGTTTCCGATCGGATCAGTTTGAACGAGAAGAATAGAATTGCATGTGGTAAGGGATGCTTCATGCGCGATTGGCAAGCTTGGACTTAGCTAAGTAGACGATGGGTACGAACAGTATGAAGGTGAGGAATGGAAGGAGACCTGCTATTACTCATTTCAGTACCATCGTCTCTCGAAATGTGTGGTCTATGTCCACCCTCGAGTATATTCTGATGCTGCTGAGGCTGCTCGACTCGGAATACGATGCGCATACCTTCAAACCAAAGACAACAGTTTGTCGAGAGCGAAGCATTGGTGCTTCCGAATGTTGCACTTTAGCTTTCCCTCGGTCGCACTGTGCGGACCATGAGTTCCCTGCATGCTACAAGAGAGCTCAAGGCCGATGGATGTCTGTCGTGAGCGGTGATTGCCTGCGCGGAATGAAGATAGCAACTGCATGCATATAGCATTGGGCAGGCAGCGATGAAAGAGATGCATTCGCACTCGCCTGTATGCTCGAGTTCATGGGGATGGCTTCGGTGCCTTGGACGTGGCTTGAGTGTCTTAGTCGCGATGAGCGTTTGAGCTATTTCACAGCCTACCCTCCGCTTAGTGCATATTGCTCAGACTGCCCCTTATTTTCGAATTTCACAGGGTGCCCCTCTCCCCAAGTTTCTCGGAATAGACCAAGTCTTGCGAATTTTGACCAAGTGTAACTAACTTCGACTGACTGTCACTCCACAAGTACATTGTCAAAACAGCTCAAAACTTGGTATGAGGTTAAAGGAGATTGTGAGCTATGGAGCTAGGCGGCTGGCAGAATTGAGAGGAGGAAGACAACATGTGAAGGCAGATTCCAATTGGTGATTGATTGACACTTGTCATGCTATA
>MAIP01000129.1:0-40980 GCA_001736125.1 Pseudozyma tsukubaensis | reverse complement strand
TGTGTGTGTGTGTGTGTGTGTGTGTGTGTGTGTGTGTGTGTGTGTGTGTGTGTGTTGGCCAGAGTGGAGGACTGTGCGGCAACGCGTGGCCATTTCGAATCCCGCACTTTTGTTAGACCGACAATTTGCCGGTCCAATGAAAAAGCGCGCTTAGCGCGGCTTACTCTGCGAAGAATCGCCGAACAGCGAATACATAACCGCATTCTCTTTCTGCTCTGCTTGTTTCCCGTCTTCTTCTCTTCTGACCTCCATCTGCAAGAACCACCGCTGCAATTGCAACAAAATGTCGACGATCGCCGCTCTGTCAGGCTACACCCTCGTGCCCGCGACCGAGGCGCAAGATCTCGAAGCAACCAAAAGAGAATGGGTCGAATGGGGACAGCCCCTTCTCTCGCAAGATCAATTCGTCACTCGTGAAAAGGAGGTTCTGGGAACATCCGACTTCTCGGCCCAACGGAGACAGAGATGGGTGCTGGTACCAGCAGATGATACCACCACCTTGGACTTCTTTGCTGGCTGCGAGACGTATAGACGACCAATTTTGGTGAGGAGACCAGGAAACAATGGTGAATCGCCAGTGGAGAGGGGTTTGAGTTATTCGGTCTGCTCGGTATTCGTGCCAGAGGGAAAGAGAAGGAATGGATATGCGAACAAGATGATGACTCTTCTGCAGCATAATTTGAGTCCTCAGGGGAAGGTACCGAGCGCTTTGGATGAGGGTGGAATTGATGCGAGTGGAGCGCTTGTCGTTCCACTCGAGGGTGAAAGTGAAGAGGAAGGCAAGGCGTACGGCGATGGAGGCAAGTACGGTAGTAATGCTACCTGCTCGTTCTTATACAGCGATATCGGCGAATACTATTCGCAATTCGCTTGGAAAGTCGTTGGCAATCGACACGTCGAGTGGAAACCCTCTTCTGCAGAAGAAGGCAAAGCTTTGACGCTTCCCCAGGCGGCCCGATGGCTGACTTCGGACGAGTTGAAAGAAGTTGGTGCTATCGATCGCGAGTACCTCCTCTCCCAATTGCGATCTCCCTCAAACTCAGACTCGAAGACGATCAAGTTCTGCTTGGACGATCCGCAAGCCACATCCTGGCGATGGCTGATCAAGCGATCCAACTACTACGCTACCACCTTGCTTCCCTCCTCGGCTCCCAAGCCTTCTCATTTCGGACTTCTTCTGCCTGGTGTCGACGGAGAGGAGCCGAGCTATGTCGTCTGGATGTTCGACTTTATCGAGCGCAAAGTGGCCATCCTCCGCTTGCGATTCTCCTCCAAGAAGACATTCGCATTGCTAATCGGAGCAGTAAGGAAGCAAGCTGCTGATTGGGAGATGAACAAGTGTTTGGCTTGGAACGTGGACCTTTCTTCTTTGGGCGTTGAGGTGACCGAGGAAGATGAAAAGAAGCTCAGCGAGGGAGAGAAGCTAGATCAATGGGAGATCGAGCTGGAAGGGGGCAGTGTGGTGGATAGGAAGGGTAATGGAGCGAGTTTGCCTGCGTTGGCTTGGTACGGTGACAGGAAGGAAGGGGAGAAGATTGAGTGGTTGGCGAATGAGTATGGATGGTGGTGCTAGAGCCTTGCTCGTTCTTTGTGACCATGTATTAAGCCTGAAGCCTGATGCATAGAATACATTGCCTATCAAAGCTGTCGTCGCTCTGGTGCGTTGATGGTGATCTGAGTGTGCTCTGTGCCACATGACGAGAAGAAGACCTGAATCGGAATCACGCCGATGCAAGTTCTGACGCGTCTGATATCGTGAAGCGCTGCTGTGCTCTTGTGCATGCCCTTTTTGGCTTTGTACCCTGAAGCGGAATTTTTGGCGCAGCAGATGCAGAGAGCAGTGCGTGTGCATTTGTGTGTTTGTTGATTTTAAAGGTGTTGGTCTCGAAGGCTCTGCGTGTTGTTCTCACTCTCGAACCGGTCATGGCGCGCACATGAAGTTCCAACTTTTCTTTCACTCCACAACATCACCTTGACTCATCCCGACAGATGACGATCTGAACATCGTCACGATCATATCACTCACCATGTCGGCACATCCGCCATCGACGTCGCCCAAACGCAAACCAGCACAGCCACGGACAGGAGGCAACGGCGGCGGTCTCGGTCTGCTCTCTTCGCCCAAGTTCTCCTTTCGTGCAGCATTGGTACAGCAAAAAGCATCCAAAATTGCGTCCAAAGCTTCACCCTCCGCAGATGCTACGCCTTTACCTAATTCAATCTCACAGGACACCAAACCTACCCGAGCTCTCGCCAGTAGCATCCCTTCGCTGAGTGGAAGGGGCAGATTCAACTCGACTTCTTCCGACATAGCGTCCACATCGACATTGCCTAAGCGAAGAAATGCGGAAATCAGTCCAGACACGAGTCGGGCTTCGTCGTCGCTAGGGAAGCGGCCTAACGAGGATGTCGTTGCGAACAACGTCGGCGACAGCGGCTCAGTCAGTGACTTTGGCCAGCTCTTACGTCCTAAAGGCCCTTCTCACGCTGCATCATACAGTGGTATGCCATCGCGATCTCAATCAAAAGCTAGCAAGCTACCCGGACCACCTTCCGCACGATCACAATGGACTGCTGCCCCACTCAAGCCCTTGGCCTCGCCAGTGACCAACAAGGCGCCGCACAAGGTTGCTCGATCCGATAATGTTGCCGAAGTGCATGCCACTGGGAACACTCCGCCTTCGGCACAATCCATAACAAAGATCGGTGGTGTGGGCAGTACAAGCGCAAGGAGCCGGACGATCAGTGCGTCGTCATCAGTAAGGCCGATAGCGCAAACACAGCAAATGCAGAGACCAAAGATAGGAACGCTACCCAAGATGAAGCCGAAGCTCCTGCCAAGGAGGACTTTGCTGGATGAGAGGCTGTTGCTCGAGCCAAAGCAGCAAGTCATCGGCAACATACTTAGCGGACTCGATGAGGATGACAGTATTGCAGTCTCTGAGTCTGACGAGGAAGAAGAGGAGGACGAGGAGGGACTAGAAGGACCAGACGTTTCGAGGATCCGCACTAGACGTCTTGCTGATCCGACGCAGACCCAGACCACCGAGGGAAGTACGACAACGAAAAGTCAGCCGACCATGGGCCCACCAGCATCTGTCTCGACAGGCTCAAGGATTCCGAGTATCGGAAGTACCGGTGTGCGACCTGCGCAACGCTCACAAAGACGATCATCCAGCAACAGCGCCATGTCACCGACCAGCGGAAGCGAGAAGGAGAATGTTTCGCAGATGCCTTCGCATTCTCTCAACATGGGCGATAAGCGCCTCAGCATCGGTGGAAATGGTGGCACACAAGGTCGCCCTCGATCTAGCTTACCGCTCGCAGTGACGCAACCTGCCTCTCTGGTTAAGACACCTCAAGAGGTGGCAGAAGTCAACGTGGCGCATGCTGTTCAGCAGGCCGATACAGAAAGCACCAACTTGCAACGATCCCCGACAAAGTCATCCTCTTTATCTGCGCTCAGATCGCGCGGCGAGTCAGCAAAGGCCAACAAGATTGCAAGCATCGACTCTGCTCTTCCCTTACGCTCCAGCAGACCCGACCTGGGCATCAAAGCTTCCATCATCTCTGCCAACCCAGTCCACCCATCCATTCTGGCCATTCAGAACAAAGCTACACACCACCAGCCGATCAGCACGCCAGAGGCGCTCATCAAGGCCAGGAAGCGTCTCTCTGGAGCTCGTCTTTCCTCTTCTTCGTCTTCGAGCATCTTGAGTACAATGGGATCGGGTATCTCGCCAAGTGAACGGATGTCGAGTCTGGGTCGGTCCGGCTCAGTCAACAAACTGGCAGGGCTCCAGAAGAAAGTGCAGAGCACGCCAAAGAAGAGGATTGATGCGGGAATGACGCCCTCGTCCGTGTCAGTCTCGATTCTGCCAAGGTCAGGA
This sequence comes from Pseudozyma tsukubaensis, assembly GCA_001736125.1. Taxonomy (NCBI): domain Eukaryota; kingdom Fungi; phylum Basidiomycota; class Ustilaginomycetes; order Ustilaginales; family Ustilaginaceae; genus Pseudozyma; species Pseudozyma tsukubaensis. Next base: position 37,090 of record MAIP01000129.1, on the reverse strand, counting down.
TCGAGGTCGCCGATCAAGTCATCCTTGCTTCTCTTCCCAAAGACTGCCGACGCACATCACCCTGCTCGCTCAGACGCTGATGCGGAACCGCCTAAGATCCCATCTCCAGCTCGCAAACTCGCCCTATCAACCTCAAGCGGAGTGTCGTCGACCGACATCGATGCCAACCTCCTCGCGAGTCTCCGCGTCGTTGCACAGAAGGCTAATCTCAACGTCCAAGACTTGTTGGACAAGGATCAAGATAGGACAGGCGAAAGATCAAGAAGGGAGGCAAGCGAAGAGCTGGAGGCATTGGCTGGCGATGACAGTGTCGATCTCATGGCTTTGGATCTTGCTTCGCCTGGATCAGAGGTCTCGATGCTCAGATCGCCCTTGGGTAGGGAATTGCAACTGCACGATGTGGATACGCCGCCGTCGGTGTTGGCGCATCACACGATCACATCGATTTCTGCCGCTAGTCCTGCGCAAGCTGAAAATGATGGGAAGGAAGATGAAGAAGCAGACTCGCTAGCTCGCAACGATGATGATGGAGATGCGTCTTGTGCTTCGCCTTCTCTGCGTGCTGCAGCATCTCGCTTGCCTCGCCAATCTCACCATCATGAATCTATCCCAACCATCGTTCCACCTTCGACCTCCACTACCGCCTTCAGAGAGCCCATTGCGCACGCAGCCGAGCTCGAAACACCCATCCGTCGATCTGCCTACCGCAATGTGCCCTCTATCCCCTCGACACCCTTTCCTTCTACGTCGATCTCCCTTTCACCATCTAAATCTGTCCTCAGCGCATGTCCACCTTCGGCAGCCATGTCAGCCCGTACGCGATCGCGTCTCAAGAAAGCTCTTCGCGAGTCTTTGGGTATCGAAGCCCATTTTGCTGCGGTCAACCTTCATCCCGCCACGATAGCTACTTCGGCGAGAAAAGACAAGGAGGAGTCGCCGGAGAAGGAGATAGTGCAGAATGAGGGCATGCGTAAGAGCATCAGTGCCATGCTGCTCACTGAAGATGACGGCTTCTTGGATGAGTTGGTCAGCGCAGTGGCAAGAATTGGGTTGGAGGATTTGGCACCCGAGGGCCACCAAGATATCGCTATCGCCACGCCTGATGTTTCTGCTCACGGGATTCAAGGAACTTCCACCAAACCTATCGAGTCATCTCAAGAGCAGAACGCGCCACCGTCGCCGCTTCCCGGCTCGACCGTGGTCGATGAGTCCACCCTGGCACTTCAAGCACAACTCGCCGCCCTTACAGCCCAACTCTCTCTCGCTCAAACCCACAACTCTGAGCTCGAGGCCCAAATCTCGCAACACATCTCTTCATCCAGCCGTGCAAGTCGGACGCAAACCTTATTCGAAACCGAACTAGCAACTCTCAGAGGCGAGATGGCGGGCTTTGAATGGGGCAAAGCCAGACAAGCTTGGTCGAGGGCAAGAGTGGATGCGTTGACCGAGATGGAAGAATTGAAGGTAGAGAAGGATGCGATGCTTGTGCTCAAGAGTCAGATTGGTTGTTGGGAGGGGATGCTGCGTGCTATCGCTGCATAGACGAGATTAGCAAGTTAATGGGCGCCTGATGTATTGGTAAGCGCTTGACGCCAGACAAATCAAAGCCAGCATCTCGAAATGTGTCGGGTTCGAAATCTGAGCTCCATGAAGCATGACTCGAGAGAGGACTGTGAAGCAGAATGCGCTTCCTGTCAAAAACAACATGCTCAAGCGGAAAACAAGGCAAGTGATGATGGTCCAGTAGCGCCTCATCAACCTCGCTCAGAGTCGCCGATGCTGACGATCAACTTTTCCGCTTGCCGCTAGTGTGATTGTGCTGAAGAGGATCTCATTGTGTGTGGGCGTCACCGACTTCATTTGTCACTGGCGACTGCTGCACACCAAAGAAACATGGAGAGGGGATGGCGGTAGGCTTGTGTGATGCGGTCTCGCAATCTTAGACGATCCCACCAACCAAGCAGATAAATGTGTATGCCGCTCCCGAGAGATGGGCAGGCAGGCAGTCATCGTGTCTGCTCTAATTGTCGTAGCCACACAAGTTCCACAAACACGGAACCTCGAGCTCGGACGAGGACCATCGGCGACCGAGATCGCAAGGCGTCACAACCAGAGTGGCAAGGTGGGCAACTTCATATCTTCTGGAGAAAGAATAGATAGGGTCATCAGGAGCCGCTGCTCGTTCCCCCTTTTCGCCTTCTTCCGCCCACTCTGACTGAGATTGCTGTGCTGAAGTGACCACCTCGAGAAGCAACAGCTGGCTTCATTTGTGTGATGGTGGTGGTGGTGGTGGTCAACCCACCACCCTGAACACTTGTGGTTGATAGGTTGCTATCAATCTGATGTTTCAGGCACGCGTTGTCGACTTGGCACCTGGGCTCGGCCGGTTGTCTCGAATCTGGGAGGAGGATCAGGAGGGGCGAAAGGGAGGGGATGAAGTGGGGCGAAGACTTTGGCAGCGCTTACCCTCCTCGCTTGCTTGGCTACATGAATATAAAGCGCCCTCCTCACGTACCCCTCCCTTCCTTCCCACCCCTCTCTTCTCCATTCACACACACACACGTTCTCACTTACGTTCCTTTCCTTCACGATCCACTTGATTCGCTCTGGTAGCGAAACCTCTTTCCTCCTTCCTCTCCTACTCCACCGCATTTCGTACATCTCATCAACTAGCCGCCTTCCTTTCGTCCACTCTTCTCACCATCTACACTATTTAGCTCGACGCCTGACGATAGAAAAGATGCCTCGTCTCAGTCGGCCGTCCGGCTTGACCCTCATCCTCTCCTTCCTGCTCCTCTTCTTCCCTCTCCTCGCAACCGCAGCAGTCGACTTCCGTAACGCCATCATCCTCCCCAGCTTTTACAAACCTGAAACGGACCAGATCTGTTTCGACAATGGCGTTCGCTATACGCTCTGTAATCCTGATAATGGGCTCATTGTCAAACTCTCTACTGCGCAGCGTACCGCTCTTTACACCATTCTGCAAGGAGCGAAGGAAGATGCCAGTGTGATGCAGAAAGTTGTTCAGACCATGTTTGAGCAGATTGGCAAAGACATCAGCTCGACAACTGTCTCGGACAAAGATATCAGCAAAGACAAAGAAGGAGGCGCTGGAGGTGGTGGTGCAAGAATGAGCAAAGGCGAGGTCGAGAAGTACCTTGCTGGCCTTAAGACAGGCGGTAATGGCGGCGGCAAAGATCAGGGCGGTTTGAAAACCGCTTCTGCCCCTCCTGTCACTGACGATGAAGAAAAGTGCTTTCGTCAGTGGCTCCTCAACCAGAAGGGAGGCAAGGGAGGTATGGATACGGTCATCAACGAGCTCTATGCGGCTCATGTTGCCGTTACGCAAGGCGACAAGAACAAGTGGTCTATTCGATCCCCAACCGGCTGCACCAAAGATTCAGGCTCCTTTTCGGACTTTTCACCTGCAGGCGCCAACAAGGTTTGGGATGACTACGTCAAGAACCAAATCAAGCCAGGGCTCCATAAGAGGGAGGACATGGATCATGATGGCATTCAGGATGATTGTGAAATCTACCATCCGATTATGGGGACTCATCTCAAGGATCCTTGGGAGAAGTATAGGCGCTTCGCGCATGGTGGTATTATCGACGGTGGTGCATTTGGACACCGGAAGAGGAGTCTCAGTGGTCATGGGCATTCTTCTGGACACAGACATGTCAGAAGAGGGGGCGACGATCAAAAGAAGGCGAATGGCAAGTCGAAGGGTTCTTCTAAAGGTCAAGCCGCGTCGGTTCCTGAAGGTGCTCCTGAAGGGTACGCCAACGGTATGCCTTCTGTCCCCAACACGAAGGGTTCTGCTACTGGTGGTACCGGCTCTGGCTCCACAATCAACGCTGGCGACGGTACCTCTGCCATCACCAGCCAACCTCATGGATTCGCCGCCTCAGTCACTGGCGGTGGCAACATTACTCCTTCCATCCCAGCCAACATTCACGACCTTGAGAAGCTGCTCACTGACAAAGCTCCTCGCGTCATTCACCTCAACAAAGTATTCGACTTCCGTAGCTCTGCTGGTGTCTGCACCAACTGCAAAGGCTGTATTCCGGAGTCTTACCCGCAGTGCCCTTCAAAAGGTCAGCTTGCCATCGACAACGGCGAAGGATGGTGCAATGGTAAACCTGCCAAGTCTGTTACTTATGACAAAGCTGGACTGACACCCATCCGCGTTGCTGGTGACAAGACCGTTGTAGGTATTACTCCCGAAGCTGGAATCAGGGGTCGAGGACTGCGTATTGCGCACGAGAAGAATGTCATCCTGCACAATTTCAGGATTGACGAGATCAACCCGCAGTACATTTGGGGTGGTGACGGCATCACTCTCTACGATACTGATCTGATCTGGATCGACAAGATCACGTTTAGCATGATCGGAAGGCAATTCATCGTCACTGGATACCAGCCTGCCGGCAGAGTTACCATCTCGAACTGCTTTTTTGACTGTCAGACAAAGTGGTCGGCGACCTGTGACAATTCGCACTACTGGACGGTTCTCGGTTACGGTAGGAGCGACAAAGTCACTTTTTCCGGTAACCTGATGAAGCACTGTTCGGGACGTTCGCCTCGCATTGCCAATCCGGACAATGAGAAGGGTGATTCTGTCTGGCACGTTGTCAACTCAGCATTCGAGATCAATTCAGGCCACTCGTTCGATATCGGTCCCGGCGTCACAGCGCTTATCGAAGGAAACGTGTTCAACGACGTTGCGCAGACCAGTCTCCACGAGAACCAACCAGGAAGAGCATTTGCTCCGGCTGATGCAGCGGTCTGCGCGCAATGTCAAGGTACACTGGGTCGGTCCTGTCAGCCGAATGTTTACAAGTCAGCAAAGCCGGTACCAAGCACAGCTAGCCCCGGGCAGGTACTGAAGGATGTCCGAACGGAGAAGTTGGCCGGTGCATTGCCGCCTGGTGAGGTGACGGCCAGTATTGCAAAGAATGCCGGATGCGGGGCCAAGGGAACTGCTACGTTCAATGCTGGAGGAGGTGGCACTGGCAGTGGTGGTGATGATGGATCGAATGTCGTTGGCGGTGGAGGATTCACAAACGGCGGTACTCAGCGTGAAGGATATGGTGTCAACAGCGGCGGATCTGGTTCTGGCGCAGGCTCTGGTGGTGATGCTGGTGGCAACACTGCTGGCTCTGGCACTGGCTCAAACAGCGGCGGTTCCGGTCTTGGTTCTGGTTCTGGTGCAGGTGGCAGTAACGATGGTGGATCTAGCTCTCCGACACCTTACGTTCCTGGCGTTGGCCAAACTGGCTCCTCTTCCACTTCCCCTACTGTCGTGGGTGGCGAAGCAGGCTCGGGCATAGGCTCGAACGATGGCACCAAGCGCGAAGGTTATAGAGGCTCTGGTGGCTCTACCAACCCTCAACAGCAGCAGCAGCAGCAGCAAGGCCTCGCCGGCGCCCAAGGAGGAGGCAACGGAGGTAGCGGCGGCGGTACTGGTGCAAAGCAGCAAGGCTACGGTCAAGCCGGTACGGCCGCTCAGCAGCAGAAGGAGCTGCAGAAGCAGCAAGAAGAGCAGAAGAAACAGCAGCAGGAGAAGCAGAAGCAGGATCAGAAGAGGCAGCAGGATCAACAGCGCAAAGAGCAAGAGAAGAAGCAAAAGGATGAACAGAAGAAGCAGCAGCAGCAGCAGCAACAACAACAGCAGCAGCAGCAGCAGCAACAACAACAGCAGCAGCAGCAGCAGCAGCAGCAGCAGCAGCAGCAGCAGCAGCAGAAGCAGCAGAAGCAGCAGCAGAAGCAGTAGCGGTCTTCTCTCAATGTTTCGACCGTCGAGAATGTTGTCTTCTACCAACCGCCTTCGTTTCAAAAGCTTCATCAGGCTGATCGCTAAGCTGACGTCAGTCTACTGCTCATTGAGTTTGTCAATTCACACTTTCGTCAACGCGACAATCATCTCGTCATAGCCATGCTCTAGTGTCTGCTCCCGATTCCCTCCCCATTGACCGATAAGATGCTCCGCAGTACGATGAACACAGATCTGTTTGAATGGGTCAAAAGATGGTATCATGGGGTGACGACATTACTAAAAATACAAATCGATGAGAGCACGCAGGACCACGGCTTAGGCAGCAACAGAGCCCTTGCCCGTGCGTTGGGCAAGCACAGCACCGCTGGGACCCACGTAGCTGTTCTTGCCCCAAGTAACATACCCGACCGAAGAAAGGAGTACGACGCCGACCAAAATGACGCTCGACCAGTTCATCGTATCCGCCGTGGGTGGGTAGACAGAGGGGAAGCAGAAGAACACGCCAAAGACAAGCATGTAGACCATGGCGACGATGTTGACAAACCAGCCGACGGTCGAAGAGAGTCGATAAGGACCTCGAATCTCGATGTAACGGCTGTTGAGCATGAAGGAGCCAATGACCATGGCGTAGCATGCAAAGAAGAGGATGGTGAGAGCCGAGAGGAAGGAGTTGAAAGCGGTGATGCTGCCGAGATAGATGACACCAATGCAGCTCGAAACAAATGTGCAGAGGATGAGCGATTGAACGGGAACGTGCAAGCCAGACGACATCTTGGAGAAGGTCTTCGGAAGAAGAAGACCACCGTCTCGAGCGAAAGCCCAGGCAACACGGCTGGCGACAGTGACGGAGGTGACAGCACCGTAGAGCGAAAGGATGATCATGAAGAGCGAAAGGACGACGGTGGCACCGTTGGATCGTGTGGCGTTCTTGATGATCTGAATGTATGGGACACCAGTAGCACTGGCCAATACACCATCGATGTCGACGATCGAGAACATGAAGCAGAGTGTAACGAAAAGACCAGTGATGGTGCCGATGAGAACGGAGTAGACCATCGCCTTGGGAACATTCTTCTCAGGCTCGATGGTCTCTTCAGAAAGATGACTGGGCGAATCGATCAGAATGAAAGCACCCGAGGTGGCCACTTGGCCGAGGCACCAAACGAGACCATTCGAGCTCCAACCGGTGGTGTTGATGATGTCGACAAATACAAATTTAGCAGACTGGTGCGTCGGTGCGGTGGCAACAACAGTGATTGCGAGAACGAAGCAGCCGACAAAGAAGGTGACGAGACCGATCTTGTCAAGTGCAGGCATGATTTTGACTGCGAAGACATTGACGAACAGGCCCACGAGGAGAACAGCTTGGAGAACGATCCAGGTGTGCCACTGCTTGATAACGTAGTTCGGGTGATACAACACAGCGAGCGCAAGGACCTGCTGTGCGACGAGCGAGGCCCATGTGGTGGCAGTGACGATCCAGGCAAAGGTGTTGAGCCAAGCGGTGGTCCAAGCGACGAACTTGCGGCTAGACTTGGATGAGCATTCGTAGGCCCAATCGAGAACACCTCCAGCTGTAGGGTAGGCTGATGCAAGCTCGGCGAGTGAGACGGCAATGCAGAGAATGCATGAAGCACAGAGTAAAGTACCCCAAAATAGACCGGGCGGTCCACCAACACCCAAGACGGTGGTCATGGTGACGATTTGACCGGCCCAGTATCCAGCGCCGAGAAGACCGACACCAAGAAGAGGCATCAAACCGAATTGTCGGATGAGGGGTTCAGAGGTGCCATCGTGCTCGTGACCAGCATAGCTGACAATCTCGGTCGAGTGGTTTGCCTCGGGGAACTTCTTGTCAGAAGTGTCTGACATAGTGGCCACAGCGCTAAATTGAATGTCTGATGTGATGTTCGAAGATGAATCGTTGAGAACAGCCTCGTTCTGAGTCCCAGGGGTCGGATGCGACACGCAGTCGGTTCGGGTGTTGGGGGAAGAACGTCACGGGGAAGGTGCGTTGGCGGCGGACAAGGCGTGTGCGGGAAGAAGGAAGTTGGGGATGGTATGTGCCCTTCCTGAAGGGTGGGCGCTTGCTGTCTAGTCTATATACTTTCCGCTCGAAGGCAGTGGCAGCGGAATCAAGATGTATAGGCAGGCAATGCGGGCGAGCAGTTGTGTGGGCGGTAGGACGAAGATATGACATGGTTGCGGCAGTTGCCACGCGGGTATTCCGCGCGCAGGAAAGCGCAATCTGGCATGTAGCAAGGACAAGCATGCAAAGGCAGCAAAGCATGCGGAGGGATCCAATGAGAAGCAGGCTACGACGCTGAGTGCAGGAACACAGTCAGAGTGACTGCGGAGTCTGATTTGATACGGCGGCGGACTCGGTAACAGTGGACTTGCGAGTGTCGAAGAGAGGCTTTTGGCGGTAAGTTGGCTCAAGCTTAGTCTCAATCGAGCGGAGGAGGGCGAGAAGGGCGATTGTCAGGTTCTGCCGAATTGCATTTGCCGAGGGCAAGATCTTGTTTGCATGGTTGCTTTGATTGGCTTGGCTATGTACATTGGCTATCTACATTGACCGATACAGGCGGACAATGATAGCAAGAGAGTGTGCATCACGGGGCAAAAGCACCCTTGGCTGCGATAGCCGCGTACAAAAGAAGAGCGTAGAGACACGGTGTAATGCGAGATAGACAAGCAATAGCCTGCAGCGCGACTATCAGCGCAAGACAAGGAAGGCGATACACACGACACGGTCTGCAAGCAAGGCAGGGTGCCGGCGGAGGACAAGGAGAGCAGAGCCGCCGCGCCAACCGCGGCAAGAGATATCGGACCTTCAGGGTCGAGGGTCTCGCACAACGCGCTTTGATACTGCAGAGATAGCTTATTTTCAGCCGATGTCACTTTCAGTCAAGTCACGATTACACGCGTTTGCCGCGCTTGTTCGCCGTCGCGCTCTACTGCCCTCAAAGTTGCGAAGAGACGGGACAACTTCGTGGTTGCCAAAGGCGCTCTAGCCGCCAGTCTCGTCGGTCACGCGCAAGTGTCAAGATTGGCCATCTTTCTGCCGCTCCAGCCGCGATAGACGCACACTAATTATTGGTTGCGATATGTCTCGCCCCGTGACCCTTCCCATTCAAGATAAGATAAAGGCGTTCTGCTGTTGTTATCGTCCCAGCTTGCAACACGATGGTCTTTTCATTCAGATAAGTGACACATCTTGTGGATGCCCACTAGCGAGCATCTTCATGTGTCATGTGTCTGTTATACAAAGGCAGAAGCTTCCGGAGAAGAGATACGAAGAACTCGTGTGAAGCTGTGCATTGATCGAGCCCTCGCATCGACTAATTTAGCTTCCTTTGCTTTGAGCCTCGCTTGCAGGATCGCGGTGCTCAGGCTCGGTCGCAGCAATCTTGGAATGTCTGAGCAGAAGCTTGAGTTGATCCTCTTGGCAGCTCCTGCCCCGCATGCCAAGAACTCTTCTGCTGCATTGACAGCGGCGGATCCTTTATATTCTTCATGATGGCTTGGTCGAGTACTTGCTGGACCGGGTCTCGCATCGACATATCGGCTAATGTCATCACGGGCCTCCTACGACTGTTACCCGAAAGCTGATGCCCGCCGTCATGAAGTATCTCCTCCGACTGAGCAGAATGAGGTCCTTATAAACAGCTTTCATGAATGTGTCTTTTTGCTGTGCGTCTCATACTATCGTCTATCTGCTCGAAAGCCGTCGACGGTCTCGCCGTCACAACGCCCACCATCACACAGTCATACCAAGCAATCAAGATGAGGTGTTTCGCACTCTTAGCAAGTCTGCTTCCTCTGCTCAGCGCAGCAAGCCCTCTTCCAGTGGCCGATATCGCGAAGCGGAACGACGATCACCACTATCAGATTGACCCAAAATGTCCTGAAGGTACAACACCAGGCTTTGAAGTCTACACAGCGCGCTACAATGTACCTTCCAAAGAGTTCTACGCAAAAGTAGGCTCGTTCTACGATGAGGTCTGGTATGTGAGTATCATCGCCGACGTCCAAGATTTCGGAGTGTGTCCAAAGATTGAAAAGACTGAGGCCTCACTCTGCTCTTTGACGAAAATAGATCGGGCTGCCTCCCAACGCAACCCATGGCCCGGACAACACAGTCGGTTCGATTCGCGAAATCGATTTCTCGGGCACCCTCCTTCACGAGCAGCTTATCAAGTATACACGCAAGCCTTCTCTCCTCGAGCTGGAATGGCACCTCGTCAATGGTCCCATCAACGTGACTGGTGCCGTTGCCGATGATCCACCTGACGAGAAGATTCTTTTCGGTAGCTACACGGAGGATCTTCGTGTTGAATCCATCTGCGAGCATCGAGCGACTTTCATCACTTTCACAGGCAGGTATTGCTTCGATAAGCCAGGCCCAGCGTACAAGGTGTTTGATGTGGCTCACACGTCATCGATCGAGGCTGTGGCGAAAGAGCTCAACGCTACGCTACTGGAAGGCAACGGCACTTGCCCTTCCTAAGATTCACGAGCATGGCGAGTTTGTATCGACAAGCTGGTGATTGCGAGTCTTCGCACTCCTCTCACCCAAAGTCGAATGTCGCACTTCTTGACCAGCCACCGTCGACGCCAGCAGCATACGCATTTTGAACCTTCTTCTCGATTTTCGCAGCGCAATTTAGCAACCATATTTTTTTGGATCTTCTTTTTTTTTTTAAAAAAAAAAAAAACTCATGATCAATTTAAATTTACTTGATACGACACGCAGAGTATATACGCCGACGTTGCTCGCATCTAGGCCCACTCGATGACAGGCTTGATCACTTTGCCAGCTTCTTGGTCGTGCACAGCTTCGTTCATCTCGGAGGGCTTGCAGACCTTGACCATCTTGTCTATGAAGTTGAGCTGACCAGCCTCGAGCTTGCTGACAAGGTAAGGAATTGTTACCGCAGGTAGAGAGTTGCCTGATCGCAGGATCGAAAGTCATATGGTGAGAAGAACAGATCAGAATTTCGAGCTTTGGTACGCCGATACGGGGAAGTCGAGAAGAGAAGATGCTCACCCATTAGAAGGCCCTCTACCGAAGTCGCTTGAGCCTGTTCATGTAAAGGTTGTCAATCTTGTCAGCGAGCAGTCTCGTCGAAAGGCAGAAACGGAACGAGCTTACCAAGAGATGAGCGTGTGGGACAGTAAGAAGTGCCTCAGCAGGCGGTGCACCTACGATCACCGATCTACCTCCAACAGCCAAAGCCATAACTACATTACCCATTGCAATGGGAGAGCCACTCGCCTCGATAGCAAGCGTTGCGCCCCTTCCATCGGCACTCATCTCCTTGATCTTGGCTGCAAAAGCAGCAGAGTCAAGGCCCTTTACGTGGAGAGTATGTGTTGCTCCGATCTCCTTGGCGAGTTCAAGTCGGCTCTCGTTGAGATCAGCAGCGATGATGGCACCGAAGCCGAGGGTCTTGCCACCGTAGACAGCTCCGAGACCGACACCGCCCATTCCAGTCACAAGGAGGGTTTGCTTGCTGCGCTCGAAGCGGCTTGATGTCTTGATAGAGATGGGGACGGGAATGCCTACCGACTCGAAGAGCGAGAATGAGCGGGGCTGGTCCGAAGGTGCTTTCTCGAAGACGGTCGCGAAGCCGGTTTGAAAACCGCAGGCGAGGGCACAAACGAGCTTGGTGGGAGCATTGGAGCTGATCTTGGTCAACTGTGAGAAGCCGTATTGCGGGAAGAGATCACGATGGTCAAGCAACGTACTTGTCGCTGCAAACTGGTACCTGCTAGACTTACACTAGACGCTGTAACAGCCATCCTGCTCGAGAAGGAGCTCTGACCAAAATACTTGATGAGAGCTTCACCTTTCGCTCCATCTTGAGCTTTATACGAAACTTTGACCTGTTGCATGTCCTTGGTGAAGCTGCCCAGATCTGTGACCTCAAAAAGCAACAATATGATTGACAGTCAGAATCTGAATGACGCGACATCATCTCTAGCAGCAGGCGAGACTCACTCATCGGCCCACAAAGATCGCAAAAGGACGGTCGACTGGATTGACAGCTGTTGCATTCGCCGCAGCTGCCAAAGCTGGCAAGAACCGAGTCACCTACTTTGAGGTCTCCTGTGTACGTGCTGGAAAGATGCTCGACGACACCTGCTCCTTCATGGCCGTAGATGGCGGGGAGAGAATGCGGAAGTGCGATGTTGCGGGAATAGATGTCAGTGTGGCAAACACCGGTGTGATGATACTTGACCATGACCTCGTCTGACTTGAGCTTGGAAAGATCGAGCTCGATGTCGACAAGTTTGAAGGGTCCTTTGGCTTCATCGATAACGAGCGCCTTTGCTTCAAGGAGCTGCGACATGATGATTGATATGCGGGATACCAGCTAGAAGCTCCAAATGATCGGCGTTGTCAAACAAAAAGATGATAGTCGAGAGGATACAAGGTAATATAGTCGTCGAAGAAGCTCTGACGTTTCGCAGATGTCGCTTGTTTAGTATGCCATGCGTATTTGCTTCATTTGGACCAGCGTGTGTCGTATGCATGCCTGTCGCACTTCATGTCATGTTGCTCATGAACTCTGACCTCATGTCTGGATCACTTGCCACACACGACACACTGTAGTAGCCATTGTTATGGCTCGAGATGTCATCAACTTGCACCACGATTCCAGCGCTTCCACGGAAGACGCGGCTAAAATGCGGGGTCGGCGTTGGCCTGTGTTCTGTTGGACCCTGAGAACTTGACGGTATAAGAACTCCAAGATGACTACGAGGAATCGCAACTGATTCGCGCTGAGATCGGGTCGATGATTGGTCATGATGCAGATAGCAGGGCATGTTTGCATGGCAATGCTTGACGTCACCCTTGGCAACGGATGGATGCGCCTAGCTGGCAGCACAAGGTACAACGATTGGATCGGGCGATCTCTGCGTCGATGAACTGCCGTCGCGATATTCCGAGGAATTCTCGTCACCGTCGCGGAATTGCGGATGCTTGATGCCATGTGGACAACAGCCAGATACACTCGCTTAGCACGAGACAAAAGCAGCTCGGAGTGGCTCAACAGCAAGGAGAAGATCGACATAGCGTGGAAATGTGTGTAAGGTACCCAAGCAAGTTTATCTAGAAGCGTTCTTAGCGTACCCTTTGTGTGTCTGACTCGCTGGCAACCTCCTTGCGCCACGATCCGTGGCTGATGCTTCTTTTGCACCTATGTGTAGTGCTAACATGTGTAATGCGATCAGCACTATCCGTCGACAAGCCGCATACTGTATGACCTTGCAAAGCCATCGTCGTTCAGCAATCGTCTCGATGATCGTCTTTGTAGACGCGATAGAACAAAGCGGAAAAACCGCGAATATGACAAACAACGGCGGTCGCGCCGAACTAGCATGAATGTGACCCCTTATACTGTCGAATTGACCCTTTCATCCCTTGACGAGCAAGCATGACATGTTCCCCCGCCTGTCCACTCAATGGCACGGCCAAATGACAATCTTATGTGTCTGCGGTAGCCCGTGATCCATGATCCATGCCATTTGGTGGAGCGACACGGCATAGTCAATTTGCCGGCAACGAGGCTGGGCGGGATGTCCCGAAGGTGAGACACGTTCGAAAGAAAAGAAGCATATTAATATAATAAAAAAGGCTTTCGAAGCGAGTCCGACACTTTGGAAACCAAATTTCGTTAGACTCGTGGTGGCTTGGCTCCTTTCCCCTTGCTTAACCATCGCAGCCCGCAGTAGCATTCAGTGGCCTTTCTCGAACTCACCTGGAGTGTTCCTTACTGCCCCTTCGACAATCACGATCAAGCTAGTCGTGTCAACCAGGATCATCATTCGACCTACCACGTTGAGTTTGTCTCGTGATGAGCCGGAGATGCTTTCCAAGCGTCATCCTCTCTCTCTTGAAAGGAAGATACTTTCCGACTCCGACAAGCCTTATGTTCGAGTTGATCTGTAAGACAAGCATCGTGCAGTGCAGAGAACTTGGCGTTGAGGCTGATGCAAACAAAGAAGTTTGGCGGAACAAAGGGCTTCCTTGTCATTCAGGACAAGCCTTCTTTCAAGCTGCTGCAACGGGAAGAGAGCGGAGTATCAACCCTTTTTTTGCAAAGCGTTGGACCCTGAAATTAGGGAGAAGAGCCAAGTGCCGTGACGGCCAAGCTTGTCGCAGAGACACAGAAAAAAAAGTGTTCCCAACGGGCCGATTCCGCTTTTCTTCCCGTCGCGTCTTGCATATGCGTGTGTGCGTGCAGGGTGCAGATGTTGAACGCCTTGCAGCCCTCTTTCTCAGCCCTCTTCGCCATTCGTTCACGACGCCCATGTCAGCCTACAATTACAGCCGATAGCGCCACATCGGCCTGTCAGTCAGTGCCGTCGCTTCTGTTCCGTCGCACCTGCACAACCGGGCCCGTCATCTTTTTCTTCCAACAGGAGACTCAGGAACAGATTCTGCAGCACGTTGCGGTAGCATGGTCATGCAACACCTCCTTGACTGGAACGCGCGCTATTCTACATTAGTGTGCAGCTACCTTCCGTACCCTCGCAAACACAGAATGATCTGCCTTTAATTTGTCGATCTCTTCCCTTGTTTCCTCCCCCTTCTTCCAATGTGGCCTACTTTGACCCCTTTGTGCGTCGCTGTACTCCCCTGACCGCCTGCACATATGTTCCAAGAACATGATCACATGCAAGTCCTGTCTAAGATTATCCTTCTTCTGTCCCGCTCGTCTCTGCGAACGACCACCGCTTCCTCAGAGCCTATGCAGATTTTGGTTACGCGGAATGCCGTGGACTTTGAGAGGTGTGCCGAGACTTCCTTCCCGTCCTTCTACCCTTGTCTCGCACTATGCTGCCCCGCTTTTCCTGCTCATGCTCGCATATGTGGCTTCGGTACACGCCCCCAATTCTTGGTGACCATCCGCCGTTTCTTCGAAAGACGAACAATGATTGATCGATCTGCACCGGCACAAAGCGAATGAACAGATCGACAACGCAAATCTTGTTCTTTGTCTTGCTCTCTACAGGCATCATCCCTGCTACTGTTCCACCTGACAAGCGACGAGTACCCTGGTGGACTTGTTTCGCAGAAGCATATAAGGGCCGCCATCTTCGTTTGTCCCTTCTTCCGTTCCATCCCATTCAACACATACCCAACATCCTACCTCCCTCCACCCGATACCCAAGCACACGTCTTCAATATGGTTCAAGCTATTCGAGGCCTCGTTGCCCTCCTCCCCTTCGCCATCCTCTTCCTTGCCACGCTGCAGACCGTCACTTCCGCTCCTTCTGTAGATGTCCGCAGTGCCTCCGCCTTCTCCCAGGCCATGCGCCGCCGTCGAGCTCTCGCCGCCCGTCAAGACTTGATTCCCCGCGCTACCCCTGACGAAATCGAGCGTGCTTTCGAAATTCTCAGGCGATCCGAATTTGGCACTCACGAGCTTATCCAGAAGCGCGCTGCTAGCACAGCCGGCAAGGCCGGCAACAACCAGTGGACCGTCAACGACGACGACCAGAGCATCTGCTTCTGCGTCAACCGCAACGTCGCTGGTGGTGCATCCGGCGCCTCGTCCGGGGCCTCTTCCGGATCGTCCTCGGGATCTATCGCCGGTGACTTTTCTGGTGCCTCGTCTGGTGCCTCGTCTGGTGCCTCGTCTGGTGCCTCATCCGGTGCCTCATCCGGTGCTTCCTCTGGTGCTTCGTCCGGCGCTTCGTCCGGTGCCTCTTCGGGTTCTTCTTCGGGAGCCTACTCTGGCTCAAACTCCGGCTCTGGATCCGGATCGTACGCCTCTTCAGGATCGTCGTCTGGCGCCAGCTCCGGATCTTCCTCCGGTGGTAGCTCAGGCTCTTCATCTGGCGCTTCATCTGGCGCCTCTTCGGGTGCTTACTCCGGCGCCTCTTCCGGTGCCTCCTCCGGCTCTTCCTCTGGCGCCTCTGCATCTGCTTCTAGCCAGGCCTCTGCCTCCGCCAGTGCATCATCGTCCTCCGGATCCAACGGTGGCTACAACCCAACCTACATCTACAACAACTCCTACGACAACTCGGCCTCTTCCGCGGTCACCAACAACAACACTACCAACTACAACACTCAGAACACCAACAACATCGACAACTCCACCCACGATTCCCACGATACCTACAACACCAACCAAACATCTACCACCAACAACATCCAGCAGACCAACATTGCCGGAGACCAAACAAACACGCAAAACAACGTCCATCAGACAAACGTTTCTGGTGATGTGAACAACACCCAGAACAACATCGATCAAACCAACAACAACGATAACTCTACCAACTCGTACACGGACAATTCTTCGCACGTCGCCAACAGTGGTAACACTGCCAGCGGAAACACCAACAGCGGCAACACTGCTAGCGGAAACACCAACAGCGGCAACACTGCTAGCGGAAACACCAACAGCGGCAACACTGCCAGCGGCAATACAAACAGCGGAAACTCGCAGAGCCAGACCAGCATTGACAACTCGCAAACTCAAAACAACATTGACAAGTCGCAGACGCAGAACAACATCGACAACTCAAGTCACTCCACTGCCACGTCGACTTCGACGACCACCACAAACACCAACAGCAACAACAATGCTGCTCCTGCCACTGCTGCTGGAGGCGACACCACCAAGAACACAGGCATCGACGCTAGCGGCGGCAAGGCCAACGTTTGCATCCTCGCCTCTTGCAAGTAATTCTACTTGTCTATTTCTACCAGCATTCAGAGAAGCGTATTCCGGGCCGAGAAATTTGCCGAAAGAGAGCTTCGCGGCGGTACTCACGAATTAGGACTTCGTTTGATGTGCCGCTTGAAGACTCCGTCGCTTCCACGGACCATTCCCTCCTTCTAAATTGCCATCATACCATTTGCCGATCGCTCCTTTGTTTCTCGTCACAGCTTCAGTCTCCTTGCAATCACATTCTTTTGCTCCACTGTTCCTTCTCTGCTCTGAGTTGAGTAAATTTCCCAGAACCTATTCCAGTCCGGGGTGTATCGACATGGCGACACCGAGAGCTGATAGCTTCCTACTGTCGGGGTGTGGCGGCGAATTTGGAATGCCATCATTGACTGTCAACAAGGTGGAGATGCAATACGAAGCACTCGGTTTGTGGAAGAAACCGCGTTGGGCACCGCGATCACTCCGTCGCAATAATGGAGTGTCGATGGAGTGAGAATCGACTGATTGAGCGCCACTGGAATGAATTCAAGCATCATGGTTGAGCGCCACTGGAATGAGTGCAAGTATTATCGGGATAGAGAGCCAAACTAGCCTCTCTGACAAAGGCGGTGACGGCATTGTCGCCGGAAGTGCCATGACTGCCTGTGAAGTGCTGAAAGATATTGTGCGACACAACATTGTACATTTTCAAAATGCTCCGGGCCAAGCTTGAAAGCGGAGTCGATAAACCCAACCAGAGTAATGCAACCAGGCCTGTTGCTGACAGAAGGACCGAGATGTCTAAAGGAACAGGGGCAGAGAAGGAGAGAAGGAGTTGATGTCCCAATGTTCGATTGCAAACGTCGAATTGTACCTCTTCAGAAGAGCCTGCTACATTTCTTGGTCCTACTTCTTTGAGCGAACTGCAGACCAAGGTCGACTCCTGTCTCTGCCGGCGGCTGCGTAAAGACTTCTGCTTGGCACATCTTTGGGTCAGCATATCAACATCAGGGGAACAAAGTGTCTCACCACATGCTCATGCGCCGCTAGCGGTCAGCCACAAGTTCAGCAACTTCAAGAAAGGAAATTCTGTCCGTCTGAGCCACCTGTAGCGACAGGATCAGAGGAGAAGTTTGGAGATGGCGGGTGATCAATAGACAAGAATTGCACATATTGGCATCTGTTCAGGCAACAATTCCGGTCGAAACCCGTCGTGCGAATGCAAGGATAACGTTTAATCAAGAAACTCGAGTAAAAATTCCCAGTTTTTCCCATTGATCTTGTAAGCGATGTAAGCGAGAGGAAACAACCGCACTAAATGCTCTCTGATCAAGAGACGTTTTCATGCACTTTGTTCCCACGTCTAAGCTTTTGCACCTGCATATCAGCTTGCATACAACGTTGGCGATAACGGATCCAAAGTTTCTATAGGATCTCGGTGACGAATCAAGCAACAATAGACATAGAATCTTGGTGACGATACACAAACAACAATAGAGAACCCCAATCCCAGTAGCGAGGGCAATGCGCCAAAACGTAGCCGATGATAGCGTCGCGCACAGCACGTTGCGTCGCGTGCATGCTTCTGGTGACTTACCCGTCTCGGGAGCATCGAGACTTGAAGCATCTTCACTTATCTGCCGTCGGCTGAACCATTCTATTCACGTCGTCCCTTTAGCCACAGTGTTCTTCCCTGATGCGAAAGACACAAATATATGTGTGTGCGCCAGCTCGTTCCTTCACGAATTCAATTCTTGTCACCCGCCCATCACAACCTAGCCATGGCGTCCCCTACTTCAGCAAATTTAAAAACCGTGCGCACAGCGCTCATCACCGGGAGCACAGATCCTCAAGCCATCGGTTTCACGGCCGCCCGTCTCCTCGCCCTTGAGCACGGCTTTTCCGTTATCCTCAGCGGAAGACGTCGTGAGGCGGTCGACGATGCCGTCAAGCAGCTCACGGAGGATCTGAAGTCGTCGTCCTTAGGCTCCTTGTCCAACACAGTACATGGTCTTGTCCTGAACGTCGATGAGCAGAGCTCTGTCACTTCAGCTGTTAAGCTCCTGTCAGACCCCTTTGGTCCCCTCGCTGGCGGAGCCTTGGATGTGCTCATCAACAATGCCGGCGTCGGTGCTCCCCCTGGTCGAGGGGGAAAGGGAACCAACAACATGTTTCTTCAAACCGAACTCACCACTGCGGACGACATCGTTCACGTTCTCACCACCAATGTCGCTGCCCCTGTCGCTGTCACCAACGCCTTGCTCCCGCTCATAGCCAAGTCCAAGCAGCCAAGGATTGTCAACATCTCATCCGCACGAGGCTCTCTCTCCTTCGGATGCGGCCTGGAGCCGGCAAGGACAGGAGCTATGGTCTATAACACATCCAAGGCCGCGCTCAACATGGTCACACTCATGCAGGCCAAGAATCTACCTGCACTTACAAAGCCAAATCTCAAGGTCAACGCTGCTTCTCCTGGTCACGTCAAGACGCCCTTCAACAACTTCACCGGTCTCAGGACACGCGAAGAAGGCGCTGCTGTTTACGTCTACCTCGCAACTTTGCCCGACGACGGACCTACCGGTCAGCTCATCGGTAACCATGCACCCTTTTCTTCGGACAATTCATTTGTTCAGATCCCCTGGTAGCCTATCTCCAACTCTGATCAGGATCTGCTTTGTGCTTCGACTGATCTTCAACTCGGTCAAGAGCTTCGACAAACGATTCGACACATCTTTCACTAAGACTGGCAGCGAAGGTGGTGCGATGCTCCGCAGAGAAGAGGCACTGCTCGTCATCAAGCGTCTCCACATGGCTCTTTGACCTTCTTTGCTGCGCCGTCTTAAGACGAACATCGCTTCCAAATTGCCCGACAGGGCTGAGAAGGTGTACATGCTCAAGCTCAGGCTCTACCAACAGATAAAGAAGCAAAAGAGGATTGTATTATGACGAGTACAACAGCCAAGCAAGAAAGGAGGCCAGGCCATAGGGATGTGGGGTCTGCAGAACACCATCGTGCAGTAGTGACAGATCTACGATCACCCTTACGTCTTGAGCAGGTCCGAGACTGCCATCAGCTCTACTAGGGATCGGGTCTGGATTTGTTCGAGTGCTCGGCAAGTCGAATGGCGAGGGAAAGGTGTTTCAGGCCGGTTCATTCGAAGACCAGGCTATCGTTCAGCAGCGAGAGCTGCTTCTGTGAGCCATGATGGCAGTCGACAGCGATGACGATGACGAGGGTGATGGCGACGTGAACGACGACGAGCTCAACCAGCTGCTTGCGTATGGAGAGCACGCAGTCGCCATTCTCAAGCAGATTGACAAGGAGCGTCAGCAGTCGGATGCCGAATACTGCGCAGATTCGATCACAATCTAACTCGAACGATTATTGAGCGTAGCAAAGACCATGGAAGTGGATGTGATCCGTTGCGATATGGTGAAGAAACCAGCAATGCGTTCAACATTAAGAAAATTGACGACGAACCGTCTGCTGTAGACCCGTCTTCAAAGTCCAGGTGCCTTACTCAACGTTGGCGCATCGGCGTCGATAGTCCCCTTCTTTTCGACAGCCTCCTTAACCTTCACTTCGTCCCTCACCTCAGAGTGGCTCATTTGTACCCAATCATCCGACTCTTCGTCTCCGCTTCCCTCCCTCCTCGCACTTTGCTTCTTCTCCGGCTCTTTCCCCTCTTGCTCGGCTGCCACCCTACCCTTGACCAATGTGACGACGTGTGCCAACAAAAACTCTCCTACAGCTTCGAAATATCCAGCCTTGATACACGTGTCGTTATGCGTACCTTCCTTGATCTGCTTGAATACCTTGACTTTGCTCTTACACCTTTCGCGAAGCGCATCCATGTGGCTTGGTGGGACCAGCTCATCTTGTCTCCCTGACAAGAACAAGGTGGGAACCTTGGGCGAGATCTTGCGAATTGCTTCTCCTGAGTTCCAGTATTCTCGGCAAAGGAAGGCAAACGGTCGAACAGGGGGTAGGACGTGTGGGATGAGTTCGGGAATGCTAAGGAACGTGTTTTCGAGAATGAGCGCGTGAACAGAGGCGGGGTTGCGCGCAGCGAGGTCGATTGCAACTGCTCCCCCGATACTTTGTCCATAGGCGACGAGGATAGTAGAAGAGAGCGAAGGGTGAGAGCGAATGAAGTCGAGCGTTGTCTGTGTGTCGATCTTGATTCCCCTCTCGTTAGGTGAGCCTGTAGAGAAGCCATAGCCACGGTAGCTGAGCATGACGACGTTGCATCCGAATCGCTTAAAGAAGACGGCGGCTAGCGGTAAACGGTGACCCATGTTACCTGCGTTGGCATGCAAGAAGAGAACCGTGGGTCTTGACTTTGCCAGCTCTTCATCGTACACTTCCACCGCAGTGCTGCCTGTTTGCGTCGGAGTCGATTTGCGTTCGACCTGCTGCTGCTGTTGCTCCTTCTTCTCTTCGTCTAACGATTGGATCCTCGTAGGCGTCAGTTTACGTAAGCCCAATTTAGTGCCTTGCAGCATGACGAACACACGCAGCTTTTCAGCGTCGGGGGTTATGAGCTCCTCTTCGGTATACGGCAGATCATATTCATCCGGAGTGCTAACTTCAGCTTTACTGCCTGAAGGGAAAGAGGAAGGATAGATGAGCGAGGTTTGGTAGCGAAAGAGGAGTCCAGCGGTGGAGATCAGGGAGACGACAAGGACACCGCTGACCACGCGAAGTGCTGTGCCGAAGGAAGGAATGTAACCCATGTTGGTCAATCGGCCGTATCGGCGCTATCGGATCGACAAAGAAGGTGCACTGCTGAGTACAAAGTCGGTTGAGCCGCGAGTATCGGTCCAGCTCCGAAAGTTATATGGCAGTGACAGTGAAAATCGAGTGTTGACCTGATCGTGTGTGGAAATGAGATTTCGTAAAGAGTTGGTATTTCGAACTGAAGTGTTGTGTAGGAGAAGAGGGAAAGAGAGAGTCAGGGTGAGAGGGAAGGCATCAAAGCGGTTAGTTCAGCACAGCCGTTTGGTCACGGGCCATATCAAAGTTGCCGGCTCGGAACATGCGTTCCCTGACCTAAAAAGTGAGGCGGCAGATCCGAGACCCTGAATCACCAACCAACATTTGAGTTTGAACCTAACAAATTCTGGCCTTCGGAAATTGCTGTCTTTCGCATTCTTCTTCCTCCACTCGTCTTAGGCTTCATGTTCTTCTGATTCTTCTCGTCCTTTCTTCCTGACCCCGTCACTCTGACAACAGCCTCACTGACCCTCGTCTTCACCATCTTTCCACCTCGAGACCAAACACAATGACGACTCCAAAACCACGCCATCTTGAAACACCACAGGAAACAACCGAACGAGAGCGCTGCGAGCAATGGACCGACGAACTCTTTCGCACATCTCCCATGGTGCGATTCATGACCAAGCACCTTTCGCTCCTCTCTTGTGATCCATTGTCACCTCTTCCCGCTCCGACATCCTCCTCAGCATCACAGCCACAGCAGCAGCCAAAACTCGTCATTGCGCCCTGTCCGCCATCAATAGCAGGCGGCTTCTCTCCTTCACTACCATCAGAACCGACTTCGCATTCCTCCATTCTTCTCTGCTCGAATCGTATCTACTCCAAAACACATCTTCAAGACACATTGTCACACGAGATGATCCACTGGTATGATCATTGTCGATTCCTTGTCGACTGGACCAACCTTCGGCATCACGCTTGCTCCGAGATCCGCGCTGCGAGTTTGAGTGGAGATTGCGGATTTGGCCGGGAGTTCAAGAGAAGGAACTACGGCTTCAAGTTGCAACATCAGAATTGTGTCAAGAGGAGAGCGGTCTTGAGTATATTAGCAAATCCTGCCTGCGGAGGCGATAAGGAGAAAGCAGAACGAGTAGTGGACGAGGTGTTCGAAGGTTGCTTCGGAGATACAAGGCCTTTTGATGAGGTGAGTAGACGTCTCGATTTGAACTTAAAGCGTGGACACAGAGATCACAAACTGACAGTCGCTGTATTCTCATACTTCCTTGCAGATCTACTAACCCACTCGTCGATGACCAAATTGGCACGGCTCATTCAGTCAAACGATAGAATCCGCAGTCACCCACGCATGATCAGACTCAAGCAATGGACTAGTAGGGTCAGCAGCTGGATCTGACGACCAACTGCGAAAGACATGAATTCTTGTGTGATTACTGCAAGTCGAGGTATTGCGACTTTTGATATAAAGATAGATGCGTCACAGCGCTGTCGGACCAAGCCCGAAAGAGGGCAAGTCTTCAGCGTTGTGAGCAAATGGTGTATATAAGTTATTTTGAAAGGCGCACGTGGCTGCTCTACATTCTGGCAAGGGCAGCCGAGCGAATGCCCAGGTGTGGACGACGGACAGGGGAAATCGGCGTACGCGCTACGCCAGAATTGACCCCAAATGATGACCTTGCTCTTGCTTGGCATGCTGCCGTGCTTCTAGAAAAGACTGCGTGAATGTCGATCAGACTCAAGATTGAGCATGTTCCACTTGGTGATCCGTCTTTACTGCTCGGCGCGATCACTCAAATTGAGCAAAAGCGTTGCCAGACATCTCTTTGTGATGTGGTCGTTCTTGAGCAATTGACTGAATGTGGCATCCCGCAACGGTCCCGGCAGGCAAGCCCTCAATGCCTCCCTCGCCCTTGGGTTGTCGCTCAGCCTCAAGTAACACCTGACTACGTGCTTCAACAACCTTACCGCCTGACTTTCGACAATCTGCGAGACCATGTTGCTCAACACGGTTCCCACTGCATAGAACCTTTCGTAGGTTTGGCAGATGTAAGCCAACCCCATGTCGTCCAACAAGATCTTCTGGACGATAAAGATGGCGACTGTTTTGGAAAGTTCGGAACCGGTTTCCATGATTCGAAGGCAAAGAGGGATGATCTCGGTGGAGAGAAGGAAGGTGATCACATCAGAATTGTCATTCTGCTTGACCAAAGCACCAATCACACCGAGCGAAGTAAGACGCAGATACTCGAAAGGCCTTGTCTTGGACGTCGTGTTGAGGAACGGGTAGAGGAACAGCGGGATATGTGCCTGCAAGAACAGTCCCCTTGTCTCGCTGTGACTCGCTACGCATTGAAGCAAAGCCAAAGCGTTGCAAACGCGGTTGCTCGCTTGGGCGGTCAATGCAGGAGGCGAAAGCAACGGATACACGCTGACAATTTCCTGGAGGAGCGACGACATGACACCAAAGCTGTGCCAGAGGACAAGAGCAAGGTCTTCGTACTGTTCACGCTTCTTGCTGAGCTCGAGCAGGGCATGTTCACGCTGTGCGGAAGATCCGGGCAAGTTGTCGCTATCGCTGAGTGGCTCGGTGGAGTCGCGGTCACCATTGCTACCCGCGTCACCGCCGCTGCCGTTTTTGGCTGCTGCTGCGGGATCGTTGGTTGTACCAGTGGTTGGCGGAGATGACGATGAGGCCTGCTTGCGGTTGGATGAGGTCGCGTTGGGTTCAGGTCGTTGACAGAGCTGCGTGATGAGATGGTATACACTCAATGCCGTAGTTGGCGTGCCTCCGGGTCCTGTTCCGGCAGGCATGGTTGGTCCAGCATTCGGAGGAGGTCCAGCGGCAGAAAGCATCGAAGGACCGAGATCGACACCAGCTAGGGAGCCACCCATGCCGGGAGGAGGTGCGCCATTAGAAGCATTTCCATTGCCATTCGTGCTACCATCGAGACCGTGAGGAAGCATGGGACCAGGGCTATGCAGCATGCGGCCGTGCATGCTGCTTGCTGTGCCTGGTCGCCCGGCCATGTGTGTTTGAAGGACGATGCAAGCTACGTCGACAGCGTGACGAGTCGACGAGGCAGCAGAATGTTGGCGTTGAGGTCGAGCTCTGTTGACGTGCTGGTGGACTCTAGCGACAAGATGCTTTGGCTGGCTAAGAGGATGGATGTAGAGCTCAAATGGCGGAGGTTTTCCTAGGTATCAAGACGAGCGTCAAGAACCGGAATGATTGAGCATTCGCGTTGCTGTGCTTGTGCAGTGGTCGATGAGTGTGGGTCGAGTCCGTCTATGATACCGTAGTGTGGGAGGTATCCGAGAGAGTGCGATCGTGAAATCGTTGCCGTTGACAACGTTTTGTTGGGTATGAGCTGCGGTACTGATGCCGTCTTTTAGTACAAGTTGAATCTACGTCGATATGGATACAGAGAAAAGCACTGTCGGTGATGCCGAATAAGGTTGCTGGTAGACAACTCGTTCGAGTGGAATGCTGCGGCGCTTCGAACTGTCGAAAGCGAGCGAGGAATGCAGTTGGACTGTAGCAGCGTACTCCGAAAGTAGGATCAGAAGAGGTTTAAAAGAAGAAGAAAAAGAAGAAGAAGAGAGAGGAAGGATAAGAAAGGGTCGAGATGGTGATGGCTCAGCAACGAAGAAGCACAGATGCAAGCAAGCGGAAGAGATCCGAAAGTGATGTTCTTGAACTCTGACCTGGCCTTGCTTAGACTCGCCGAGCTGTGACTCTCAAGCTTCTATACGCTGTGCTGTGCTGGGATTTACTTCACTTTTGAAATTCGCTGCAGCATTCCTCTCTGCGACGCGGCCACTGCTTGCTGCTGCTGCTGCTGCTGCTGCTGCTGAAATGTGACTTTACAGAGAGAGCAGCAGAAGAAATCGAAGAAACCCAAAAAGTCCAACACCTGACCTCGCCTTTCCAAAAGTCACACACAGCTCCTTAAACAATTTCACAGCATTGGGTTCACGATCACCTTTTTCTACGCGCTAAATGCCCGATGACACGTTCAAGCAGAGCTGCTCCCGTCCGAAAAAGAAAGGCCGCCATACCTCCACCAAGCCAAGGAACGGCATACTCTTGCCAACCCGTTGTTCGAAGCAAAAGGGATCGCCTTAAGGCCTGTGGATGCTTCAACATCACAACAGCAGCATCAGCTCTGCTTCGATCACGAGAGGGATAGGAGAGGGGCGTGCGTACTGATTAGAGCACGAAGACGTAATGAATAGTGTACAAAATGTGAAAACCGGGTTCTGATGCGAGTAGCTTGGCAATACGGCCTTTAGGTCGGTCGTCTCCAGCTGTTTTAGTGAGGTGCACTTCCTGGCTCGCCAAAGTACTTCCTCCAGACCCTCGTCGATCTCATCGCTAGTCCTTGCAGCGTCGAGGGAGCCGGCCTGACATCCAAGTAGAAACTCAAGCCTGCCCTTGCTTGGCCCGCTGCACCAAAGTTGTCCGCCATCCTCCCGCTGCCCTCCTTCTGAGGCACTGCCGGCTCTTGCGCTCGCCCTGTGTAGAAGTCAATGATGTATCTCACCTGCTCACCACCTTTCCTCTCGACTGTCCAATCGTGTCGATCAAAGGGATGTTGGTAGCCTGCTATCCCATTGAACCACGCTCTCCACGTCAGATCCTTCGGCCTGCCTTTGAATGAGACCAGTTTTGTTTCTTCCGTCTCCTTGCTCTTTCCACTACTCTCTTGCTGTTTGCCCGTCCACATCGATTCCCAATCCAAGATTTGCTTCCATGCTTGCTCGTTGACCGCATTATGAATTGGTACCACAACATCCATATCGGCTACTTGTGGGTTCTGGTTCTTGCGCTTCATCGCATTGTAGAATTGTTTTGCTGATGGATACACCCATTTGCCGTCTGAGTCCTCGCCGTCTGCTGAAGACGCAGGTGTAGTGTTGGAAGGCTGTGCGGCTTGTGCGGCGGTAGGATTCGCGAGAGGGGAGTAGCTGCGTGGAATTGAAGAGATTTCGCGCTCGGTAGACAAGCGTGATTCGTCATTGTACTTTGACCTTGAAGGTCCTGCTTGAGCTTGCTGCTGCTGCTGCTGAGATGAAGGCGAGGCTTGGGCATCCGGTTGGAAAGGGTGCGCTTTGCCAGGGTTGGCTTTGAGCCATGCAAGTCGTGTCTCTTCGTCGACTGGGCACCGATCAGCTGACGCAGCTGTAGACGGAGAGGAGGAGTCGCTGAAAGGCCACATCGTGTCGACTGCGCTTGCTGTCGTCCAGGATGTTCAAGAGAGGAGGTGAGGGGCAAGAAGTGTTGCAACCATATAGGAAGAGCTGGAAGCTGGAGCCCAAGCAACCTTCCAAAAAGAGTCGCCATCAAAACGCGGATGTCGGAATCCTCATCTTACCCAATTCCGGATCTTAATTTCTCGACACACTGGCACACAGAAACCTATAGTCTAACATACATTTACCCTTGCAAAAAATTGATTCCAGACCGGCTAAAGCTGCACTTTCAACTCCCGTCCCCGAGCGACGCCCACAAATTCGCCAAAGCGTCCTTTTCCGAACAACCGGCACACAGTTGGCACGAATAAGAGCAGCAGCATGCAGACTAATTCATCTTGGCGTTAGCGTTAAACGTTCTTTCTCGCCTAGCAATCCGCTCAGTTTACTCCGAGACACACTATCAGACCGATGCTTGTTGGTGTCCTCGTCTTTGGAAGCGAAACCTTCTAGTTTTCACAAAGATGCATTAATGACTGCGACCTCGTCTCCGGTCTAATCCGACAGATCGAATAGCTCCTTGAGCTGTTGCATGGTATCTTGAGGGTTGGTCACAGTGTGTCCCGTCGTTCTCGAGTCTTCGAAGATTTCGTTATCATTGCCTCCCTTGTATGTCTTGTCACCAAAGAAGTGAATCACATCCCAGCCGAGGTCCTGTGCCGTCTTGCTGCCTTCCACTTTGCCATTGTCGATCGCAACGTTGCGCAAGGCGTACGTCTTGTCCCAGCCGTGGGGGAAGACGTCGAATGAGATCTGACCGCCAATCGAGTATGTGAGACCGTAGTCGGGGAACTGGGCGCGAAGAGCAGAGACGAAGGTGGTTCGGATGTTGTGGATCTTGTCGTACTTTTCGAACTCAATACGCTCATCGATCCTGCGTTATAGCAACATAAGCAGAAGGAAGAAGAAGAAAATAGTGTCACCGTTAGTATACCTGGACTCATTTCATCGTAAGGACGAGGATGAAGGGTTCAGAGGGAGTGAGTATCGAAGAAGGTACTTACGAGGCATTCCTTCCAATGGGACTGACGTTGATCATGCCATTCCTGAATTCGACAAAAGTTCCCCTCATGATTGGGATGTCCAGCTCGGCGATATACTTCAAGATGAACTTGACCAGCTTCTGGTACTTCTCCTCGCCCACCCAGCCGATAAAGCTTTGACTGGCCAATTGCTGTCCATCCTTGTACGCCGTCAAACCGTTCTCGGCGAATACGTAGTCCCAGTCTTCCTTGATGAAGTCGGCAGAAGGGTTGTTTTGAAGTTGTTCGCGAATCTTTTTGAGGTCAGAGCCTCCGACAACACCAATGACGCATTGCTTGCGAAGCTTCTTGAGAAGAGCACTGAACTCGGGCGTGATAGATTGACGAGCAAGGGACAGGGTGCCATCGACGTCGAAGAGGCAGAGTGTGCGCGTGTGGACGCGATCAGAGTATGCGGAGGCGGCCATCTTGAACAAGATTCCTGGAGGAAAGGGTAGTGGGTATTGGTGATGGTGGGAAGGAAGATTGTAATCGAGTCGTAACAAGAGAACAAGTCGTGACAAGAGAAGGAGCGGAAGAATTTGAGGTCTTGCTCAGTATGAGTGTTGGTTTGGTCGATCCCGTCTGTGCGTCGGTACATCCGACTTTTTGTATCTCTGCGCGAGATCAACACAGCAGCAGCAGCAGCAGCAGAGCCGCGATCTGAGGCTGAAAATTCCAAGCTCAGGGTCCAATCCTGCTTTGCCTTGCCTGCAGTAAAGCGACCCTATGCACCTCGGCACTGCGGTTTCAATGCACATCGTCTGTCGCTTGCACATGCTGGTGCGTACTCTTGTTTTTTCAGGATCATACATGTTCACGCCAAAGTATTCCGTGCAACGACGACGACGACGTGGAAGGCTACAAATCAATATAATCGTGTCGGTTGAGAAAGAGACGACGTGGAAGCGGCGCATGTCACATCGCATCAAAGTGCAAGGACTTCAGTCCAATACATCTTGACAACGGAAGTCCGACACTTCGGCTCACTTGCCACGCGTACACCAGTCACGTTTCTCCGACGATGATCAGCTGGAACGCTTGCCCAAACACTCACGCCACAAAACGATGCACTGTTCTTCTTTGACGTGGACTACCATCCTCGTCATGACTGCGAGACAAGTCATGCTTGCTTTGAATGCCACGAAATACAATTGAAAGCTGCGATACACGACTATCGACGCCCAGCACGACCACGTGTGCTCTTACCCGCCCTCGTTGCTGCAGGTTCGACAAAGTCATCGTCGTCGTCCCCACCGTCCACAATGGCATCGTCGTCATCGTCGCTGTCACTGATTTGAATGCTCTCTTCCAATGTCTGTCGCGATGCTGTCTTTTTACCCCTCGCCGAAGATGTTGCGGCTGCTGCTGTGTTGCCGCCCCTAGTCGTTCTCGGCGTCGCGGCTGCTTTGCCTCGAGAAGTGGCCGCAGGTGTTTTCTTGTTGAGCATTTCCAGAACGCTAGCATGACGGCTGGCAGGAGGCGCCGGTGTAGAAGCCGTTTCGTCAATGGCAAGATCCTCGTCGTCTTCAGCATAGGCTGATTCGGGGCCAAGGAATGTAGGTGCTGGCGCAGCGGTGCGTGCCGGTGTTCGAGTGGATCGAGAAGTCGCAGTTGGCGTCTTCTTGGCACGACTGCTTGACGCAGCACTGGCGCCGGCTCGTCCTCGTTGTGAAGCAGCACCCCTTCGGCTCCCCGCAACGCTAGCACCATCATCAAACTCATCATCGTCATCATCATCGTCATCATCTTCGAGGTCATCCCTTGCCGCTGTGCTCTTGCCTTTGCCTCTCGACGTAGATGTCGCAGCTCGGACCGGCTCCATATCGTCCATCATCGAGTCATCGGAATCAGCACCAGCTACGCCTCGCCCTCGACCGGCTCCGACTCTTCCTCTAGCATCCACTTCATCATCCAACTCCATCTCTCGCCTCTGTTGCTGTTGCTGCTGTCTCAATCGATCCAGCTCACCGTCAATCCTCGACTCTTCCGGATCGATCGTCACCAATCCCTTGACTGTGTTCTTCAGCATCTTGGTAACGAAGCTGTCAATGGCGTCCCTGTCGTCCTTTTCGACAAAGTTCAGCACGGCACCCTCCAAGCCCTCGGGATTCAGGATATCTAGGTTTTGCGCCTGGAGATACTCTTGCACCAGTTTACCCACGTCGACTTTTTCGAGTCTTTCGACAGGAAGCAGACCTTCTTCTTCGACATCGACGTAAGCGCTCGGACCATTGGCGGAATCTTGCTGATCGCGTCGGCCACTGCGAAGCGCTTTACGTTTGGTGAACTGGAGTACTTCTTTCGGATTGGCAACCTTCCCGGTAAACTCTTGACCGAAGCGTTGCGGATTGCTGATTTCCTGGTTTGTGTATTCGACTCGTAGTCGGATGAGTGGCAGAGGCATCTCGCGTCCGGGATAACGCTCTTTGAACTCCTGCTTGGCTCGCACAATTAGCCCTTCCACCCTCTTGCGAAGCAATTTGATGATGTCACTTCTCTCGGAGCTGAGGCCTGCATCTTCCAGCTCCTCCGACAGCACCATGTCGTCCATGACAAACGGCCTCACCGTCTGCAACGGGATGGGCTCGATCATGAAGTCGGTCTTTTCGACGTGAATGATGGCTACGCACTTCTCGGTCGTCTCGCCTTGACTCAAGCTCGTTGCTACACTGCTACCCGGCTGCGTGATATGATACCTCTTCTCCGTCACCTGCTGGGGTTGAATCATCTGCTCGTGTTCGTGACCCCATACCACAAGATGAATCGAGTCGTCAAACATGGTCTCGGGCACGCACGCCTTGGGGTTGTGCGCCGCTCGGTTCTGGTGAACACAGAGAATGTTGAACCACGAATCGGGATCCTCCTGCGGTCGATACATTCGTACACGATTGGCTCGGAGCTCGAAGTGCATCCGCTCGTCCTTGATGTTGCCCATGCCGTAAAGAGCAAGTTTAGTCTGCCCTTTCTGAAGCAAGACTGGTTTGATGCGAATGCCTTTCTCTTGGAAAGCTCCGCCCCTTGCTGTTCGCGAAGAGGAAGTACCGGCAGTGGCGTCGTCGGAGGGCAGCTCGACCTTGCCGAAGTAGTTGATCAGGCCGGAGACAGATAGCAGGTCGAGTGCTGATAGGGCGCCAGTCTCTCCCACGCCCTGCGGGTCATCATGATTGCCATGAATCGAGAAGACTGGGATACCGACGTTGAGATTGGGGTCTTCGTAGTTGATGGCGGGAAAGTCCTTTCCTGGCAGTGCACCGTCATTTGGATCGCTGAGTAATTCGATTGAGACTGGCTTATCACCGAGAGTATATTGCCTCAACAGAGCCATCGTCTGATGCAGTGTGGCTCGACTCGGCTTGTTCTCGTGGAAGAGATCTCCGCCGAGCAAGATGAAGTCGACTTGATGCTGAACAGCGAGCTGCAAGATTTCCTCGAACGTTCGAATCGAGTCTTGTCCACGCACCGGATCGCGTTCATTGTAGCCGATGTGGTTGTCGGTAGCGAGCATGATCTTGATGTGATCTGCATCAGAAGTGGCTGAGAAGGTGGAGGGTGGTAGCTGTTGTGCTTGTTCGTCTGCGAGCTGGTCGGTCTCTGCTTCTGGCTCCATAGCAGTGTCAGCTCCTTGCTCCTCTTCTTGCTCGCGAGCATGATCATCTTGACGTGTTGATCGCTGCTGTCTTGTGCTTCGAGCTGCTTGCGACGCGTCATTGCCTTGTGAGTGGGAAGAAGCGAGCTCATCTTCCTCTTCTGCGTGATGCTGTGATGAGGCTGTAGCCGACTTCTGCGTCCCCGTTCTGCGCGTCAGACGAGCCATGATTGCCGAGCGTCGAATGCGAGCGAGACCACCTCAGAGTATTTCCTCGCGACGTGTCTGCGAGCTCAGAAGAGCTGCACTTCAAGCTTTGCTCAGCCTCGAGTTGAAGAGCTTTAGCGCATTCAGCCTCTGGCGTCTGAGCTCGAATACGCCTCGTCGCTAGGTGGCTGCTGTCGCAAAGCTACGCGGTCGTCCACTCAAGCGAAAAGTTCGTGGTCGAGGATGCGAGAGAAAAGGGATAGTGAAAGATGAAGTCAAGAAGTAAGGAAGCGCAATCGTAGAAGGCAAGGAAAGCTCAATAATCAGACGACTCAGCCTTTTTGGGTCGGATCTTCCGAAATGAGACCAACACCTCTTGCGCCAAAAATCGCAGGCAGCAGCGCGTGTATCTTTCAACAGACCCTGAAAACATCAAACGCAGGAAAAGTGGAGGCAAACAAACAAGCACAAGCTTAGCATGAGCCGTCTTCTTCATCATTTGGTCATCCTTCAGCTCATTCACAATCACAGCATAGACGACAAGTCAGGCAGAGGCATAAACGCAGCAAAGATTGTTCAAGTGTTGATGCTATGCAAAGTGAATGTGATGCCAAAGAAAGAGCGAAGCGAAGAGGAGAAAGAAGCTAGTCTGCCCAAGCACCCTTGATCGTCTTCATGCACTTGGCCCATCGCAGCAACCTTCCTCCTTCTTCAGGAGCCACGATGGGAAGCAAGGTCAAGTCACTACGACCACCAGAGGCAACACCAAAGTTCATGCCTCCTTGATGCAAATGCGAGTCGAGTTGAGGCTTAGAGAGTCGGCGACTGCGTTCATACGCCTCGATTCCGCTGCTTTCGGCTGCTCCAACACCGTAGCCGCCAGCACTGCTACGCGATCGGACCGTGTAAGGTGATACATCTTCATCGAACGAGTGGCCGAGCTCGATGTCATCGTGTGCAATGGCTGCTGCTTCTTCCAAGTTGGATGCCGATGCGGATAGTCGGCGCTCCCCCGAAAGACGAGCAAGCTTGTCTTCGGCATCGCACCAGAAGAGCTGCCAGCCAGTGCCCTTCGCATCAGTATCGATCCGAACAAAGCCATTGGATCGTTCATAGTACCATCGATTCACAGGGTTGTTGGACCGCGATTTCCACACCAGGTCTCGTCCCATACCATATCCTCCCTTACCGCCGTTGTCATTCAACGCATCCAGCAAACCCAGACCTTGCACTTCGTCACGAAGCGCACCCCACAAGAAGTCGACTGTTCCTGAGCCTTGCAGAGATGGCAACACCGCAAACTTGTCCAAATACGCGATTGGCTCCACCGCTTCCCGGTCGTCATCTGGTGCATACTCCTTAGTCACGATCGCGGCACCTTGGTAATCACCCGTGACAATGACAAAGTCGAGCTGCTTGCTTAGCCTGTCGTAGTATCCCTGCTGATTGAGCTTGCGACGGAAAGACGCTTCGAGTAATGCCGTCATCTTGTCGAGATCGATCTTGTTGAAGTCCTGAATGACCTTGATGGGCAGACCTGGTCGAACGATGGTGGGAGTATGGCGCACGTCCTGCTTGTTGGCGAGCAAACGATGTGGCAAAGAGGGACTGTGAGCTGCTTTGTTGGTGATCAAGTTGGCAATGAGCGACCGAGGCGAACGGTGCGTGACAAGAACTCCGGAAGATGTTTGGGGCATGTATGAGAGACAGTCCGAGATGGCATCCAAGTTGCGCAATGCAGTTGGGTGTGTCTGATCCCAGACAAAAGACTGCTTGATCTGGTGGTACTCTGAAGCGAGGTTGATGGACAAATGAGGATCACCACCACGGGCGTGCGAGGGGATACCACCTTCACGGTTGATGACCATGAGACGCAGAGGCATCATGTCAACCTCTCCCCCATCGAGCTCGGAGAGTGGATCATTGCTGCTGCTCGAGGGTACTGCGTCGGAGGGGTCCGCTTCGTAGAGAGATCGATTAGCAGCCACTACCATGTCCCTGGCGAGTGCTACCATGACGTCGTCGGCACGCACGCAGAGCGTCTCGAGGGTGCCATCCTTCTCGTTTTCAAAGAGTGCATAAGGTGCGAGCACAGGGATCTGATTAGATGCCAGTGCAGATCGAATCGAACCAAGACTATCGTCCGAAACGAGTGGTGGTCGGAGTCGTTGCTCTCCGCCACTGCCATAGTGGACCGTCGGCGAGACACTCGAAGATCCAGCGACCACAGCGTCACCTGGAGCGGTAGCACCCGACATTTGGGTTTGCTGGAACTCTCGTGCTTCGGACTCGACTTGAGCAGCAGCGTGTGCATCGATCTTGACCACAGCCTGGGGGAATGGCCTAGCCATGGCACCTTTGCGGTTGAGGCTGTCAGCAAGACGCAAGGTCTCTGCCATGATACGTTTGCGCAGACGCTCTTGCTTACGACCTAGCATACTCGACCGGCATGGTTCTTTGGCCTTCTCCTTGCCCTTGAGTGTGGGCGACTGCATCGATGATGGCGCGGGATGCGCCGCAAGCCAATCACCCATGCGCTGATCCTCGAGCTCATCCCTGCCTACCACCAGCTGACCGTTGCGGTCGATGTCGGCAGAGATTTCAGGCCAATCATCTTGGTCAACGACGACGACGCTGACAAGACCTAGGCGTTTGAGGTAGACAAGACCTTCCGCAATCGAGTCGAGCTGACGATCTGTGAAGGGGCCTTGCACTTTGACCAACGCGGTGTGCGAGTCTGCCAAAGCATCTGACACAGGTGTCACTTGCGGAATGGCTACGGTTGAGCTCTCTTGCGTAGTGATGTGGTGCGGTGTTGCAGCAGTTGAAGTCTGAGGATCTTTCGGCAAGTCGACGCCAGTACGTTGCTTGTGTTCCTGCAAGATATCGAGAATAGCTTTGGGCAGCTTGGGTGTCGCTGCGGTTGCGAGGCTGGCTTGCGGATCATTCTCGATTGATATTGAGTGCTGCGGATCCCAAGTGGTGGTTGATGGGTTGTGCAAGCTTCCGGGATGAATCACGTTGGGGGGTATTGGGAATTCGGGATGATCCAAAGCGTGGGAATGGGAAGTGGAAGTAGACGAAGATGCGATGCTGTTGCTGGTACTGGTGCTGGGGTCGGAAGTGGTGGGCTTGAGATGCTGTGCTGTTCTGCGTTGTGGTGCTTTACGAGGTGCGAAGCTGTTGAGATAGGTCTTGGAGTCTCGGAGCGAAGGCTGTGCTTGGAGGATTTCCATGATCAAGTTCTGCATACGTTTCGACATGATTGTCAAGGTCAGAAGGGGCGGGTGATCCGATTCGATGATGGTGTTGAGATGCAGAGTAGGCCAAGCAGGTGCGATCGTCAAAGGTAAAGGGAAGCGAAGCGTGTGAGCGATCACGGATGTTCCGATGATGACACAGTGTCGATCAAGTCTAGCCGGACCAAGACCGAAGCGAAAGGATGAGTATTGAGCGAGCGAGCGACCGAGCAATAACGTTGCCTGCACGATCTTGCTACGGAGACGTCAAGTGTGCAGGTGACGACAGCACGTCTGATGCCATACGCGGCGGTCAGAGCGAGTGCGAACGAAGAAAGGGGAAGGAGGGGGATGATGGACGGGACGAAAA
The DNA here is from genome assembly GCA_001736125.1 of Pseudozyma tsukubaensis. Taxonomy (NCBI): domain Eukaryota; kingdom Fungi; phylum Basidiomycota; class Ustilaginomycetes; order Ustilaginales; family Ustilaginaceae; genus Pseudozyma; species Pseudozyma tsukubaensis. Next base: position 2,220 of record MAIP01000129.1, on the reverse strand, counting down.
AGGAAGACAAGCAGCAAGACGAGTGATAGAAGCTGATTGCCAGCATCGGAAGATCTTCCGGCACATGTCTCTATCTCTTATCGCTCTCTGCCAGCTTCTGTCGGGCCAAAGCCGCATTTCTCAGAAACGAAAGCTTTCAGGCTCTGCGAAGTGTGACTGTGTGTGTGTGTGACTCCCGCCTCGCGTTTCAAAAAGAAAGCGCGCTACGCTAAGCCCTTCTCCAGTGCATGAAATTCAACTTTTTGCCTTTCTTTCTGATGTCTGATCGCCAAGCCAAAGCAACTTTGAACCCTGAATCGACGGAGCGAAGCCGCAACGCGGAGAGAGAGAGAGGCAGAGGCAGACACAGGATGAGGTCACAGCTGTCAAACAACACCTCGCGTCCACCAGAGCCAGTCGCTCCGAACAGCCGAGAACCATCTTTGGCTCTTAGCCTAGACTCGCACTCGAGTCTGACATCACACTAGAAGAGCGTGCTAGCCTCCCGCACGCGATCGCCTCCTACGGCCTACGACAAGTTCGCACCGGGCCGAATCGAATCGAAGGAGATACTCACCTTTTGCATCTGACGCTCCACTTCGTAAGCCGATCCATGGCTTGTACTGAATCGACTTTGCTGCTGTTGCGCGCCAGAACGAGCATTCGAGTTGAAGGGCGAAGGTGTCACAGTAGGTCGGCTGTCGTCCCTATGCAAGTCAAACAGATGACCCTCGTTCTCGTAAAGATCCGAGTAGAAAGTGCGGTACGATGGTAGAGCGATACGACTCGAGCCAGCTCGAGAGTTAGGTGCTAGCCAGCTACGCACGGGTATAGAAGGACGTCGAAGTGTCGATTGAAGCATGTTGTCGGCGATACGCTGGAGTAACAGAGATGCGAGCAAAGGTGTTGGTCGGTGGTTAACGATATGGGCGTCGACGAAGAACAGGTAGGGGGCTATATATTCTACCATCACGATGAGACAGAAAGCTCGATGCTCGCCAACTGTGTCCCACTCTGGAGAGGGGTATACGAGACTCCGGCGCCGCACTCGGCGCATTCTGAAAGGCGAACACATGCGGAGCGAGCTTTGGTCCCTTCTGCTCGGCATGACTGCGAGTCTATAATAGATGCATGAAACAGCGAGCGACAGCTCATAAGCATGGATCGCCCTTGACCCTGGTTATTTTTCTTTTACGCTTCAACCTTGGCAGGACCACTTGCTAAACACACGTCGCTCAAAAGCCTCGGAATAGCAACGTCAACCGGATTATTAACTCGATCCGAGTAGTCCTACACGCACCCTCGAGAATCAGGAAAGTGCAGTCCCAAGCGAACACACCCCTGTATCGCTCCGAGTGCATGCCAATCTTGGCAAATGAACAAGGCTGTACTTGCGACGTCTCGCAATCAAAGCTCACCAATGATCTGAATTGCCACATGACACGCAAAGAAACAGCATTCCAGGGTCGAGGGCTCACGCCTGCCTTCTTCGAGCAGTGATGTGCAGGTACGCAGAGCATTGTGCTGGGTTGTCGGAGCATGCCTGCACTGGAAATAGGGTTTGGGCCGAGGGTTCAGCTCCGAGGTTGGGGTTGAGGGTGTTGGATTTTCATTGTGAACTGGCGAAGGAGATCTCACAGCTTTGCGCAAAAAAGACAACATCCAAGCGAGAAGCCATCTCCTTCAGTAGCTGTGCTTCATTAGGCAGGATTTGGCCCCCCATCGCGGCATCATGCAGGGCAAGAAACTCCGCCTCGGTACGCATGCCCAGACGACGATTTATTTCATGATTTGGCCGTCATCGGAGGGTCTCTGCCTGAACAGTCACTCATATGCTTATCAATGCTGAGTTGTCGCGGTCACGATGGACTATTTTTGCAGAAAATATTTGGAGCCGGTGCCTGGACCCTGACTTGCCCAGACGTCCCATCGCGGCTTCAGCCCCTATAGCTGAAGCCGCGATAAAAAACATTTGACCTTGCCTATTTCTCATATATGCACAGTTGCATCCAAGGTCCTAAATCCGAGGTCAAATTATACACCAGATGGACGGCCAAATACTGCCTATTGTGACTTGATCAATGTTGTGACACTGATAGATGTAAAAACCAACTTGCACAAGCAAGTGCTTATTGTGCTCTTGCCTAGCCCTAGCCCTAGCCCTAGCCCTAGGGCGGGGTGCGGCGGTGGCGGAGGAGGGGCGTGTGCGGCCTGCCAAATGGCCATGTGGAGTCGAGTGCG
>MAIP01000128.1:0-41705 GCA_001736125.1 Pseudozyma tsukubaensis | reverse complement strand
AAAAAAAAAAAAAAAAAAAAAAAAAAAAAAAAAAAAAAAGAAGAAAAAAAAAGGTCACCTAAAAGCTCGCTGCTAAGCTGTGCGTAGCTCAGTCATCTCATTGTCTGACTTCCCGTGCCGACTTTCGCACAAGCATTCCGAGAAAGCATGTTTGCAGCTGGCTGAAGAAACGGATGCGAGAGACTGAAAAGAGCGATCATGAAGCGCGTCAAGCAGGAACATCAAAAAGGCCGAGGCGGAGTTTGACAGCTCGCATATCGAAATTTCAAATAAGATGTTGGCACCATGCATCGGTGGCACTGGTCTGGATCTGCTCCGAGCCATCACGCGGCTCCTCCTCGCCGGAGCGGCACCCGGCACCATGGGAAACACACGGTCCACGCGAGCAACACATCACTGTGTCTTCTTTGGCTGCCAATCACCCTGTGGGATCTCACTCCTGGCGATCGAAACCGTGACAACACTCGGTGTCTTTCCGAGTCTACTGTTGGCTGTCCCATGGACTCGCGAACCGTCAGTTGAGTGCGTTTACGCCTTGCAAGCCGGGAACAAGGTCGTGTCAACACAGTATCGAGGTAGTCACCGCTTTTGAAACGGCCTCACTGCAGTTCCGACGAACAAATGCTTGGCAACCGTACCTTCTGTTGTGCTTGAGCTTGCATCTTGTCGTGTATCTCTATCGCTCGACTCCTTCAGACTAGACGCCTCGCTTCAGGTCACACCGAAGAGGCACATGCATGCCAAGCCCCATCCTCAGCTTAGTTTGAACTTTGCACACGCCACGCGGTACGAATGACGAAGCGGAATGCTGGTAACTTGCCCGACTTTCATTGTGATATCTCGGCTTTTTCTGACCAGCCTGATGCAACGCTGCCTGGAATCTGTCACCCTGCACTCCACCACCGCCACTACCACCATCACCATCATCATCACCCGCTCCGCTTCAAAACTTCCGTCTCCGGTTCCCGGCTTTGCAACGTAGATCGTCGCCAAGCTTACCGCGGTGTTTCTGCTGCATTGACTGGATCGCCACGCTGCAGCAACTGCATCTGCGAATCTTGCCTCGCTTGCACAAACCAGTGTTGTCACTGAGATAGCCGTGCAACCACCTTTTCGGTTTTCACAATGTCCAGTCTGGCAACATGCGTTCAGGTCCAGCAGGTCCAGCACAGGAGACCTACGCACAAGCATCAGACACTCCAGCTGCAACAGCCTACAAGCAAGCTTCGACATCGCTCGACCTTGTCCAACATAAATGTTTATCAAACTCGCTTGCGCGTTGAACAAGCACTTCCTCGCCATGTCACTAAGCTCACTTCTCAACAACCACTAGATCGCCTTGTAACTGGTATCGCATCGTGGCTCGACAGCCAGCTACCTTCCGCAATGACTTCGTCCGGTGGCGATGTCTTGTCGCAGCTCGACACCTCGTCCTCCGGCATCAGTACATCATCACCTTCGCCAATCGCAGCGTCCAAACGCCTTGGCACGGACGCCGACGAATCATTGCACACCATTCGAAAGTGGGCAAGCCTATTGATCCTCATCTTTTTCACTACCGCCACTAGCATCGTCTCGCAGCGTTCAAGAAGCGGTAGTCCCAATCAGAGGTACTCGATCGCAACGTCTGTTTTCTTGTCTGAGCTGCTCAAGCTATGCGTCGGATTTGCGCTTGCCATTTTCACGCGAGACGCAGCTTCAAGCAAAGATGGCGACGAATCGTCCTTGCCACTCTTCTCGGAAAAGCGAGATGAAACGATCGACGACTCGACACGTTTAGATCGTTTTGACCGTCCTGGCTCGCCATCAAGAACGAAGGCAGCCACGAATCTCGGAGCCAAAGTCCGCCAAGCGTGGGACGACATTTACTGCCCCTCTGCATGGATGATGGGCGTGCCTGCATTGGTCTACGTAGTGCAAAACATGCTTCAGCTTATGGCCAACTCTTATCTGAGCGCGGTGGCATATCAAGGTCTGTCTCAGCTCAAGCTCGTGACAGCAGCGATGATCAGTGTCTTCATCTTTGGCAGGACACTCACACTTCGACAATGGGTGTACCTTCCTGCACTACTCGTAGGTGTGATGTTTCTGACTCAACAACTCTCGGCGCCATCAGCATACGACATCGCCAACGCAGCTGCCGTGATCGAAGATCCTGGTGTCGATTCACCTTTCTCTCGTCGAATTGGCAGCACAGCCAACTCGAGGACATCATCCGCAACCATGTCGAAAGCAGTACTTCTGGCCTACCAGTATGCAAGCGCAAAGCTGGCTATCGGCACGACATACGTAGTGCTGGCCTGTATCTGCGGCAGCTTTGCAGGCGTCTACATCGAAACCAAGCTGAAATCGAGCATGACGGTAGCGCTGTCGGTGCGCAACGCACAACTAGCTTCTTTCGCATTGCTTACAGCAGGAGCTGCTGTGATCATGGAAGCGGTTGGCAACGGCGAGTGGGCTCCTTTCGCCAACTTTTCGGCATCGGCATGGCTCACGGTGTTGCTGCGTGGAGCGAGTGGATACATTGTTTCAGCAACACTCCGATACGCCGACACGATCATGAAAGGTTTCGCGACAAGCGTGGCTATCATCACGACCATTGCGATGGAGAGTTTGCTTGGCGCACAAATGCCATCGCTGCACCAAGTTTTGGGAAGTGCCATTGTCATGTTTAGCACATTCCATTACGTCCAGGCTGGTGCCAATACCAAGTCCTGAGTCACGAAACCTCTGACCCCTGCATATCTTCTATAGAGTTCTCTTTATATCGTAATCTTCATTCAGCAGCTCTCGCAATCGCATTCACTGTATCTCACGCAACTTTCGGTCTAGGGGCTCGATGCTTCGCATGTAGTGGCATGTGAGCGCTTTGGGACGGAGAGAATGGGCCGTGGCTCGAAACCTTCTCGTATGCGCAACCGACGAGACGAGAGCGCATACGAGATTGTTGCAATCAACACCTCCGGCGCAGACCAAAAACAAACGTCTTGCTGACCGGTAACTCGATCTCCGGTGCTGCTCCTCTACGGAACAAGGTGCCGTGAGATGAGGAATTTCGGCAGCGAGGAAAAAAATCTCGTCACTTCACAAGAACAACACTCAGACCTGGCACGCGTTGGCAGCCTGGCTTTCCGTCGCGAAATTTTTCGCATTCAGGGTCCTGCTTTAGCGAGACAGCAGTGCAGCTGTCAAACGCAATCACAGCAATTATGCAGCGTGTGCAAGCAAAGACAAGACGGGACCGTATCATGCTGCGCCTCGGCGAAGTGGCCGTTGTCACATCTCGCAACTCCCGTTCCACACTTCGCACCTGCCAACTGCCGCCACCTTTTTCATTTCATGAAAGGAATAAAATAAAATAAAGAAATGCGCGTCAAGCCGACTTTTTCTGATTCCGACTATTTTGACCGCATGGTGACCTATTCAATTTTATATTCCCTTCAAAGAGCCCGCCGTGTCAATCAGTATTGCGCAAAATTTGGCACGCATGGCTTTGAGCAATCCGCCTCAATAAAACCACCTGTCTAGACTAGCATTCACTCTGTTCATGATACAACGAGAACGAGATCCTAGCGTAGTCCGGCTGACTAGATCCCATTTCGATCTTTTGAGCATGTGAGAATCGCCCAAAGATTAAGTGGCCGAGGTCATTGATCTTGGCATTCGGAGTCGCAAGCGGCTTGACCAGATGCGTGGTACATTCAGCCGGCACCGAGTTTGATGGACTCATTCACCTCCACCAAAGATAGCCATCCTCATATTACACATTGTCTCTCTACTTTGAGGTCCACCATCATGTACAGGCACTAACTTTCTCACCAAGCGATACACCATGGCAGGCTACGGCTCAAGCTTGCGCATCTTACGCACCAGGGTAGTGCTGTTGGCGCTCCCAGGTCTGGTTGCGCTTCTCTACTTGACCAACGTATTCTACAGTCGCGACTTGGCAAACGAAGGCATCGATACCATCGAAACGATCTCAGCAGAGGAAGCAAGTCGGCGTTTAGCTTGCTGGTCGCAATGGTTCAGCACTGGAACTGTCTGTCAAGACTCGTCCTCGCGATGGTTACGGCAACAGAAGCTCGACTTGGTTTGGATCTGGAACAACGCCACGATGGCATCGAAAGAAGTCACAGCCAAAGCAGGCGATACGATGGCCCAGTCACACGCACATGCGGAATCATCGGATCTGTTCAGATACTCGTTCCGATCAGCGCAACGTCACATGCGCGATGGCTTTGGGAACGTCACCATCCTCACACCGGATGTGCCAAGCTCGGCGCAAACGTTGCTTCAGAGCGAGCAAGAGTGCAGGCACGAATATCAAGACGCCCGCAAAGGCTCTCATCTAGGTCAGAAACCCTGCTGGCTCAAAAGCGTAGATGCAGTCTATGCACCACCTCAGCTTTCACATCATCGTCAAGTCGCTTGCTCTCTACATGACTCTCAGACAGAGACCGCATGTACAAGTCCGGAGCCTTTCGTTCCGAGGCCCTCGACAGCCACTCTGCTCGCTGCTCAAGCACCAGAGCTATCAGATGTTCGACTGGTCATCTCGCCACATCACATTCTTGCTGGCGACTTGTCCGCATCCGACTTCTGGTCGCCACTGTATGGACCCTCCTTCCGAGTCACCGCCGATTGGACCAGTGCAGGCGTCGTCACTCCGGATGATCACAGCGACTCGGATGACGTTCAGGGGCCAATAATCCGAGCCAGCAGGCTTCTCAATCGTCGCTTCGGCAGCAAGACACGCAGAAAGCTGCTCGATTTGCCACAACCACTCACACGCTCCATCGTCGACGAGATGCGCAAGGTTTGGCCAAAAGAACTTGGCCTTACTGCATCAGAGTCGGCCAAGGGCGGTATCGATATTGCTTTCCTCTCAGCGCAGTACATCTTCGAAAGACACCGTGAGGCTTTGCTGTGGTCAGTTCTGGTCGCCAAGCACGACCGCGATGGTGACGGCAATCTCTCTCCGACCGAAGCCAGCGTCTTGCTCCAGGATCTTGGCGCCGATAAATCTTTCGACTACAACTTCCCGATAGTCCAGATGCCAGTACGATCATCCACATCGAAGGCTTCCATAAAACAGAGCTTGGACCAGGCTCGGCTCATACCACGCTTGGGCCCAGAAAAGATCCAATCTTCTATGGATGGCGACGCGCTCGTCACACCTCGCAGCCCGACTGAGCAGAAATCGAGCGCTACTGATGGAGGGAGAGACGATAAGAGCAAGGAGTCGGCCGCACCCGTCTGTCAGCTAGCCAGAGAGTGTGTGACTCCTCTGTATAAAGCGGCAATGGGCCAAGCTGCCAAGGCGAGCGCTAGCGAGGTGTTCAAGCACGTCACGTTTGAGGAACCCAGTTGCGGCGATTGCATCCTCATGTATCTGCTTGGCAAGTCAGGTACAAAGGGTCTATCGGCTTTCCTGCCACAGCCGAATCTCATCACGCCGAAGGTCCAGACGCTACCACTCACACCTACATTTCAAGGCGTCGACTTTTCGCTGCGTTCTGTTGGAAGCGGAGATGACCATGTCAAGCGCATCGATGTAGTCTCTGCTCTGCTCTCGCGCTACGTACACAGCATCGTCTTACAAGAACAGTGGGTCGTGCCGGAAATGCCCGATCGCGTGCAAGCTAGAGCTCGGCTGACGGCAATCGAAGTAGAATTCCTCAGTATTTCGTCGCTCTTCGCATTCAAGCAGCCCACCTTGCCGACAAAACCCAAGAACGCCGAAGATGCTTGGATCTGGTCCAAGTTCGTACGAGCTTGGCTGTCTACTATGTTCCCTTTCGCGATGCGATTCGAGTCACGGACGCTCGAGCTATAATCTCACACACACTTTCAAGGGATATGCAATCCAAATCTTTATGGGAAACGACAGAACGTGCTACGAGGAGACGAGCCTTTGATGATTTTTAGCGGGTATAGAGTGGAAGCTGATCTGCCGCAGAACGAGGGACTGCGTCTGGGTGGGCAAGCCTGACTGGCCAGGCACACAGATAGGACCGTAGCTTGTTGCACGACGAGTCTGTGTAGAGAAGAGTGAGTTGAAGGTGATGTGAAACATGTACGACGGAGCCTGCCCTCGCCGGCATGGAAGATTGTGCCTTTGACAGAGGGGGAAGCTCGAGGTTGGCCTGGAGCTCGCTTGACGGCGAAAGCGAAAACTTGTCGTCTGCTTCACGTTGTCGGCCCGGAAATGATCGCTGGCCGGCGTAGTGCTGCAAGGGCATATCAAGCTCGGTAAGAAGTGTTGGTTTGCACTGCCTGGGATAGACGGACGACGGACGCACGCGGGAGCTGACAGTGCTCTTTTGCACCAAGCCCACTGTCACCTTCTCAACCCTGTCTTGAGCTGCAGGACTGGCAAACGAAAGGCTAATCCGCGAGCTTTCACCGATCAAGAAAGGTGACGCAACCGTCGAGACACATATCGAGCCTAAGCCTTCTATGTTGATTAACTTGATTAGTTGATCTTCATCTGCCTTGGTCTCGGCAGCCCGGAGGACTCTGAGGTCGGCATGCGCAGCGAGTGTCTTCACTGGGAGGAGTACCCTGCTCATCCAGCAGGCCTTGTGTCGGTCGGGCTGAACCTGAGCCTGGACGCAGACTTTGTATCTGACCCATGCATCTGGAAGACACACGCTGGATGGCATGGCATCGGGGCACGGAATCTGAGCTTGGAAGGAGTAAGACTGACCAGGCTCTAGACTACAATGTCGAGGGACAGGAACGTGAACGTTGATATCGATAGGCCTGCTCTGCTCGATGCCGCCATTGTTGTAAGCGATAGATTCGTACGCGACCAGTCTGGCTGTTAGTGAAGTGAGTATCGATGCGCTCAGTTGACCGGCCGGGATCTTGAGAGTGATGTCTGCTGTTACGACTCCATTCAATGATGCCGTTGTCTCTGAGGGCGTGGATGATGCAAATGATGATGCCGAAGGCGGCGACATCCGGGTTGCGCTAGAATGGACCAGGGAGCTGTAGCATGGCGGTTGATCCTCGATGAGCCCTTGCACGAGAAATTGGTGCTCTGGTGGTAGCACCAAGGTGTGCTGGGGGAGACGGACGCTGAGCTCCATACTGTCACTTTCAAACAGCAGCGAAGTTTCAATCACACCAACGCTTTGTAGCGGAAGGTTTGAAGGAGGGGACTGTGATGGCCAGCTGACCATACTGGCTTGAGTGGGCCAGTCTTTTATCTACATCGAATCTTATCCGGTTGAAGGAGGATGAGAATACAAGCAACAACGACGTAGCATCAAGCGGTGCGAACTCACGTCGGAGGAGCCCTCCAGAAACTCATCAAACGGCAACACAGACATACGGCCACTTTTTGCATATTTGTGCTGAGTTGCGCAATTGATACACATACAACGCAGAGGCAGAATCTTCGAATATCCGACAGCCACAGTAAGTCCGCCATTCTGTACTTTCCCAGTGATGTTTGATAGCGGCACAGACAGATGAATACAGCGCGGGATTGGTAAGGGGCGATTCTCCGATTTAGCCGCTCATCCGAACTGTGCTCTGTAGCCGCCTCTGCATCATCTAGCCTCTTACAACTGGACCCTTAAGGGAATCCTGGCATGAAAAGCGGGCCAGGAACCAGTAGGGAAAGCGTTCAGCTTGGCACGTTCATGAATGGTCTCTCTTGATCGCATCAAGGATGCAATCACATCATTGTCTCGACAAGATACATCACGACTGAACTGCCTTGTGAATGTCACCAATCCGAGTCTCAGCTGGTCAGTATGACCAAAAAAAGGTCTCACCGACACCAGCCAAGCATCTGTGCAAGGGTCACATTAATTGGCTCAAGAAATCGCCGATAAACCTCATCGGTGATGTTGAAGATCGTCTATTGATCCTAACATCCTCGCTGTGTGTTACCATTTGAATGCAGTCGACTGGATCAACCTTTCCTTCTTCCCCTGTCTACCTCAAGAGTTCGTTCCATCGAAAGGGCGATGCAGCCATCCAGTTCAGCGTGTGCAATCAGAGTCACGCAAGGTTTCGCCGATGCATATGCTGCTTTTCTCCTATATGTCCGATGGCCCATGAGCAGCGTATTTTGCTTCCCCCAGTTCCGCTAGAATTTCCTCTAGAATCTCCACAATTTCCTCTAGCCCCGCCAGGTCGACACGGCGTGGAGACCCTTTCTGCTACGCTGTTCTATTGTGATTGCATTGCCGCTTTGGCACCCTCGTCGGCCTTTCTTCTCATCCTCGAAATTTCTGAGAAGCAGTCGTCAGAGCAATATAAGCGCAACATCTCATCGCCTGCTTCTTCTTGCATCTCTCATCGCCTTCGACACAACATCTCTTGCCTGCAACAAAGTCGTGCTTATTTCACCGAGCACTATGACAGGTAAGTTCCTAGATTTAATATGCGCGGTCATGCTTCGAATCCGGTGGGGGATTCTGACCTGCTTTGCTTCCATCTGTTCTCGCTGCGACAGTCGAAACAGCAACTTCAGCTGAGCCTATCAGCTTCAGTGTTCGTCTTGCAACACCATCGGACGCCACCGAGATCGCAGCTCTTGGCGGAGGCGTTTTCTTCGAGTCGTTTGCGTACTCGATGCCCGCCCAAGATATGGACGACTATCTCAAGACATCTTACAATCCGGGACAAATTCGAGCTGAAATCGAAAACACGCATACATATCGCTTCTATATTGCCAGGGACGATAGCTCTGATCGATTGCTAGGCTTCGTTCAACTGAATCGCTTTTCAGATGAACCGTGTCTGAAGATCAAGCCACCAAATACGATCGAGCTGCAACGCATCTACACCGATTCGAAAGCACACGGGAGGGGCGTCGGATCCAAACTCATGACTACGGCCCTGGATTATGCTATTCAGCAGAATTTCAAGGCAATGTGGCTCGGTGTATGGGAGCACAATCTCAAGGCGCAAAAGTTCTACCAAAGAAATCAGTTTGACAAGGTCGGTACTCACGACTTTGTCATGGGCAGCTGCGTGCAGACTGATTGGATTCTCGAACGTCACTTCTGAGTCACTTCTTCGAATTAGCCGACTATGACTTTTCACCAAGACATGTAGCATATATAGATATCATACCATTGTAATAGACTGAACGTGCGTAACCATCATCATAGTTCAAGCAGTGTGCCAACATCGGGCAAGACCGTGGACCCTGAATTGGCGCTTAATGAAGATTGCGGTGCCTCGTCTTCTTGCACGGTCCCTCAGCCTTTTTCTTCCTTTCGTACCATCACCTTCCTTTTCACTCGCTTCCAATCGGCGCCGTCGCTGACCGTTCAAGACGATACTCAAATGGCTACGATACTGAGTACACCACCCATGGCGTGCTGCTTGACAACGGTCCGCGGCTGAAGCAATGTCCCAACAGTTCGACACTTCGACCGCTCCGGCTCAAGCACAGGCGGACAATCACGTTGCTTCGTCTTCCCGCCTTCCCAGAACGTTACTCACAATCGAGGACGAAGCACTGGAGCTGTTAGGTCAAAGGAAGAGAAGGAAGCGCGTCAGATACAGCTGCACCGAGTGCCACCGCCGCAAGCACAAGTGCGATCGAGAAACGCCATGCTCAAAATGCATCGAGCGTGGCGTTGCCCCCTCCTGCACTCCTCATGACGGCAGCGCTCAGGATGCACAAGATCGAATCAAGCAGCTCGAAGGCATTCTATCGCGACTCATCGAGGCAAAACGCGATCCTATCGTTCACAACAATGCCAACTCTGACCGTAGCATAGCAAGGACAATGGCTATGCCCCAGTCGTCTGCTCAGCATACGAGCACGACCAGCTTTTCTAGCCGGTCCCTGAACGATGGCGCACCATCCGAAGCATCAGCCTCGGGTGCCAGAAACCGTAGAACATCGACGCCGAGGAGGAAGAGCAATCCTGGTATTACGACCGCTGCGTCACTTCCATTCCGAGCCCAGGTTGGCAGCGAGATGCTGGAGTTCTCATCTTCAACACAAAGCTATCCACCTTCGGCTCACTTCGAGAGACTCGTGAACGAGGGGAATCTTCAGAAGGACGAAATTCGAACACTGGCTTCCATGCTGCCATCGCAAGACCAGACCACGACTCTTCTAAACATCTTCTTCCGCGACATCAATCCACTCATGTTTCCTTTCGACGAAATGTGGTTCCGAGAGGCAGTCAATTCGGCCGTCGATGTGATCTGGGGCGACGACCTTGTCACTTATGGTCAGGACGGGCCGAATCATCTTTCCACTATCTCGCTTCTCTTCGCTGTCTTGGCTCTCACCTACATTGCTCAGCCTCGGCAGCTAGGGAGTGAATCGGATGCAGCTATGCAAGCCGCTCGTATGAGCTTCCGGTGTCGGAGAGCCAATACACTCGCCGCCAGCATTCAATGTCACGATCTGTTCATTGTCCTCTCGCACATCTTACTTTCTCGATTCCTCATCCTACAGCGTCAAGCGAGGGATAGCTGGCTTGCTCTCGCCACCGCCGTCCGTGAGGCCCAAGTGTTGGGACTACATCGTCTTGGCGCCGCTCCCGTTGATAGTCAACAGCAGAGCAGAGAAGCTGAAATGCACCGCACCATCTGGATGCATCTGCATTATGAGGATCGTTTCTCCAGTCTCATCGTTGGCCAGGCTCCACTTATCCATGATTCCTTCTGCGACACCGGTCCGCCTACACCATCCAGCAACCACAGTTCCACGCAATTCGACCTCGCCACTGTTTTGCGAATCCGTTACGATTTCAGTAGCCTCCTGAGCAAGGCTCTTGATCTTTTCTTCTCCGATGAACACGATCTGGTCTACGAAATCGTATCCGGTCTGGACGCCGAGCTGCATGCTTTCCAAGCTGCACTGCCATCTCCTTATCAGATTGGCCATGATCTCATTGAGGCAGAGCAATCACACATGCATCGCATTGACGACGAAAGTGGATCGTTCCGCAAGATCGCGCTGCATCGCTTTGTGTTGCACATCGGCATCTCTTTCCTCAGCATATCGATCCATCTGCCCTACATCCGTAGAGGCACCACTGATGTCGACTTCGAAAGGTCACGTCAAGCCGCTATAGAAGCTGCGGTCCTAGATCATCGCGCACGGCTTAGATTGCGGCAAGAGCTCGACTGGCCGGACCATATGGCAAGGGACAGCTTTGTGGGCGGCCGCTTCTTTTACTTTCATGCAACGTCCACATTGGGTATCTGCTTGCTTTCAGAGCCCGACATTACGCGGGCAAAAGCGCTTATGCCGCTGCTGGACGAGTTTTTGCACTCGTCCAAAAATCATCAGCGGCAGCAAGGGGTCGACCCTAATCGTTGCATTCGACAAGAGATCAGCATCGTCAGTCTCATCCGCAGCCGGGTCATGCGTAAGTTTGGACTTGCTGAGTCAGGTGTCAGGGTGAACAATACTTTAGCAATACCTCAAGGGCACTTGTCGGCACAGTCATACTCATCCCGTCCGAAAGAGCTGGCAACAGATCATGAGGTCCTGAGCGAGATGGATCCAGAATCTGCCGAAATTCGTCTGGACGCCGAGACACTGCCGTCAGTCAACCTGACAGACTCGTCTGCTAGTACGCAGCCCTTACAAATGTGGCAGCCTGAGGTGGGAGAGGATATGTACGATTGGTGGTCTTGGCTCGTATCAAGTCTCAGTCCGTCTGATCTGGCATCGGATCTGGGACCTACCAACACAACGAGGAATACATAGGTAACCACATAGCATAGCCTCGTTTACACCTCGTGGCCGAAATACGGACCAGAATCGACCAAAAAGTAGGCTTTGGAGGATAACCTTCCGGACAGTAATGGAGTGGGGTGGGTGACAAGTTTCGCTCAGCTCCATCGGCTACTGTGTGACTGCATACCGCCGTTTGGAAGACATCATGGTTGTCGCCCGCGTCCGGCTTCCAATCTAGACGAATATTGCAATTTGACCTATGTCAGATTCACATTGTGGTGTTGAACGAGCAGGAAATCCGCAGCGCCGATATGTTCGTCAGATAGACCATGGTGCCCACATTCTGGCCGGGTTCGCCCCCTAGCTTAAGCTCTCCACGTGGTAAGCAGGAATACCAACCCATCGCAGCGATCTTGAGAATTCACCCGCTTGATGTTTCGATGTAGAAACAGTGCATGATTGTCGTGCTGCAGACGCGGGACCGCTTTTGTGATTTTGTATGCACCATCGCCGACTCCGACTCGGACGTCTGAACCCTTGTGCGAAAATTGACTTTTTGTCTTCAAAAGGCCTCAAATGACATCTGTGCCCTCCTGTGCCTTCCTGTTTCCCACTTGGGGTAGTTCTTTGACGAAATAACCTAATTGTCCAAGTACTTCTCGGTAGGGTAAGGGTGCCATTAGCGGCGAACATGACAGCTCGAAAGTCAAGTGCATGACTGTCAATTCGAAAGCATGGAGAAGACACACGGCGGTTCAGATACACGCTATGAAGCTGGTCCAGGATATCTATTGTGCCTGCAGTAATTGCATGGCTCGGACTGAATCTCGCAACGGTCGATGATCTCGGCCTCCAATGCAGCCACGAGAAGTGCGGCTTCGACCTTGCTCGGTGCCTAGCCCTCGCACGAGCGACAGCAAATGTTGCTTGATAGAAGAGCGAGCAACGCGAGCAATGGCTGACGGACGACCATGGCAAATGCGGTCAGGGTCTATGTGCCTTGGCTGATTCGCTGTACTCATACAGAACCGCAGACCTTCTTTGACTGTTCCTTCGTATCTGGCTGAGGATAGCATCCGTTCTTATTAACTCCTGTCCATAATCTCATCATCAACATCACCACCACCATCACCGTCCCTCCACCATACATCGCCCACCTCTGTAGTCGATCACACAATCGGACTCGGGGGCGTCAACTTGACACCCACACCTTTCAAGCTTTCTATACGATGATGGAGAAACGCGATCACGTCGAGACGCCATACTTGGACAACGAGAGAGGCTCACCGCAACCCATGACCATGACAGCATCGTCGTCACAGTCGAGCTATCCCCCTTCTCCTGCTTATGTAGGAGAGGAGCCAGTATGGGCTCGTCATGGTACCAACTCTTTGCGACAACGCATCTTAGGGATGTTCGAGTCCCCTGCCTCTACGAGTAATTCGCAAGGCTACACGCGCGTTTTGCCTTCTTCCTCTCCAGGCAACGAGGCAGGACATCTGCCGTTTCACGCTCAGACGTCGGCGGCGCAGCAGAGATTAGAAGACATGATGCGTCACTCCAGCTTCAAGAAACTCCTCAAATTGGTCTTCATTGTTCTACTCTTCGGTGGAGGTGCTTTGTTCTTCAGCGGACTCTCATCGAGCGCAGACTCGTCCGTCACAGCAAACAATTCAGCCTCATACACCTCGAATGCAGCCGCGAAGAGCTCTGCTCTGCCTCAACCGTTGTACACTGATGCAGAACTGGTTGATAGCCAGTGTCCTAGTATCATTGAAGGTGGCACCAATGCGATCTCCTGCCACGCAGAATTAGCTCAACGAAAGTTCGACTCGATGGTCGCAAGACAGTCTCAGACAGTGGAGCATGCAGTAGCACGATACAAGGAACAGTACAATAGGACGCCTCCTCCTGGCTTCGAAGATTGGTTCAAGTTTGCCAAGGAAAATAACGTCGTTGTCATCGACGACTTTGGTCAGCTCGAAGCGGATCTCGAGCCTCTCCGCAAGTTCTCAGGTCGAGTCTTGCGTGAGCGCATCAAGAACGCTCGCAAAGCTGGCATGTTGCTGCTATACCAATGGAACTTCGCCAACGGCTCCGTCACCACCGATGCTCCGAATGATATGTACATTGTGCGCACTTATCGGGAGATTATGTCGCCGTTCCTTCACAAGCTGCCCAAGTTCTCGATGCTCCAGAGCTGGGATGACAGCCACCGTGTTTGCGGACCTAAGGACGGCCAAGAAGACCTTAACTCGACCGAGGTGGTCCAAATCAGCACCGGCGGCTGGGGTGCTAAGCCTGATTCAATGTACCACCTAACGCAAGGCTGTCCAAGGAACACAGGCACGAAATCGATCATTTCGAGTGATCGTCCCTCGATCAACGTCTGCACAAACGCCGAAAATTGGAACACTCGTCACGGCATCTTTGGCATGCACAATGGCTGCTTCAATTCCACCGTTCCAGTTCTGTCTCTGGCAAAGGTCACGAGCTTCCAGGACGTCGTGACTGCTTCGTGGTGCTACGGAGGTGATGGCTATCGTCTGTTTGGTGACAAAAAGGATACTGTAGCGTACGCAGACAAAAAGCCGCACATTTACTGGCGTGGAAGCAACACTGGAGCACACTACGATGTGCCTACCGCCTACAAAGGCCATCGTCAGCGCCTCGTGATGCTCGCGCATCAAGCCAAGACTAAAGCTGCCGAGCTCGCCAAGAAAGGCCTTACGTCTGACTTCAGCGAGCAAGACCGTAAGCGTGTCGAGATGACAAACATGCCCAAGACATTCAGCGAAACTCAAATGGCAGCCCTTTCGAGGCTCAGCAGCGAGACGTTCGATATGAACTTTGTTGGCCTATTTGCCTGCGAAAAAGGCGAGGCTGGAGCTAAGTTCTGCGAGGAATGGAAGGCCAAGATCCCGCTGGCCGCGCGTCAGGATTCATCGTATGCTTTCAAGAACAAGTTCTTGATGGACCTTGACGGTAACTCGATGTCGTGTCGATTCTACCGTTTGCTGGATAGCAACAGTCTTGTTTTTAAGCAGACCTTGTATTCGGAGTGGCACGATGACAGGATTGTTCCTTGGCTTCACTACGTTCCAGTCTCGACGGATATGGAAGAGCTTCCTGTCTTGCTCGACTTCTTTGCGAACGATCCCAAGGGCCAGGAATTAGGTCAAAAGATTGCAGATGCAGGAAGGGATTGGGCGGCAACGGCACTTAGGAAGATTGACCTGTCGGTTTACACTTACCGTCAGTTCCTCGAGCTGGGAGATATCATTGGACATGACTGATACGATCAGTCTCTTCACTTTGACGTTCTTATCATTCCAATCCACTTGGGTCTTGTGCTTCGTATAGTGTAGTAGTTCTCACAATGCAAGCATCTCTTGGCATCCCCAGCTTAGCATTTGCGTGACGCCGGACCGGAAAAAATTGCGATAAAACAGGGATTCAGTGCTTTATCAGCGTCGTTCCATTTTGACACCGGCAAGCTCTGTCTCACATCGTTGTGTGTAAGTAACCTGAGATGATGATGAGGTTATGAGATGTTATGCGTGAATCGCGAGCAGACTGAGCTTGATCATAAAATTGACGGACAAATACAACATGATGAGATATAAGATCTAAATGGAAGGCTTGATCATAGTAAGATCGCTCAGCTCGATGTCGTCCTTAACCACAGCATCGTGTGAAGCCTCTTTCCTGACAGTCTCTGTATCAAAGAAATAGCCTGTGGCCGACTGAGGCAAGGGAGTAGCCACAGAAGAAGCAGGCGACGACGACGTGGAAGAGGACGAGAACGAAGCTGAAGAAGGAGAGATCTCTGCGGAGACAACAGGTACTTTGCGATCGATGTCGAGATGCAAGAAAGTCGAGTGTGATGGTGTTCGTTCCTGCCCTTGCTCCTGAGACGTCTGTGACGTAGCTTCAGGTTTCAGCTCCTTTGGCGCATGTCTCTGGTACAACATACTGGACCTTAGGATGACTGCACTGCCGGCAACGACCAGCACAACGTCTAGGATGCTGTCCATCTTGCTCGTTGCGGGGAAAGCCATTTCGTTGAGCACAAAAGTGAGCACGATAGAGACAGCCGATGTGAAGTCGTTGACGATGACGCCAGCCTTCTTCAATAGCATAGCAATCATAATGCCATTGAAGGACTGGCAAAGAATGACGCCAATCGGCCATGGACTTGAGTGGAGATCATGAAGCACCGGACCCATGGGCTCTGTTCTGCCGAAAAAGACGATACCTGCAGCTGGCACAAGGGAGAAACAGGAGAGGTGAACGTTGGATGCCCAGAGGTTGATCTGTTTGTCTCGGTAGATGAACTCCAGCATGACACCGGCTGCGGAGCTCATCATGGCTGCTGCACATAGTGCCAGAGATGCCTTGAGTGTGTTGCTTGAGTTTGCACTTGCTGCATTGCTTCCGGATGTAGTGGCAATTTTGACGAGCATGACGCCGATGAAGATGCCCAGGATGCAAAACCATTGGACGAGAGCGATGCGCTTGCGAAGAATCAGCCAACTGAGCGTAGCACTCATCAAGATGCGCATCTGCCAAAGTGCTTGAAAGTACGATGGATCCAGTTCGGAAGCTGCGTAAAGGTAGAGATTGTTCTGCACAACATAGATGATGGCAGGTACGATCAGCCTGAAGCCTTGCAGCTGAAAGATCTGCAATCTCATGTGTTGCAACAGTGTCGGAGGGAACGGTGACGTCCCTAGCTCGAATGCTTCCTCTAGCATGGATGGAGAAGCTTCCGACACTTCTTTCCGACGCAAAGCTTGCTCATCGGCGTCGTCGTCCTCGACTTCGAAGTCTTCAGCTTGCAACTTTGAGTAGCCATTTCGACTTGTCCCAGACAAAGTCAATGCTTCGTGATCGCGTCGCTTGCGATGCAAAGCACGAGCAAGCAGACATGCGGATGCTATGATCTTGATAACCTCGCATGATAGAACCGTGAGCGATGGCGAGTAAGCAGCATGTCGCGATGCTTGGTGAAAGACAATTCCTGTGCTGGACTTGAGACCGCTGATTCCAAGAATCAAAGGCGTCAGGGAGCCAAACATGATGTCGGTGTGATCGGATCGAGTTGAAGTGATAATGCTCTCTTCCGTGTATGTTGCTGGTCAGATGTCAAGAGGAGAGTGCGTTGACGGCAAGAAACTATGTTATCAGCCGGAAGTAGTAGTGATGAATGTCAGGATTCCGACGTTGTCCAGCGGAAGTGATGACCACTATTGACCGGTTGGGAAAACGAAGACGTACTCGCAGTCATTAGTACAACTCAGTGGCAGCAGCATCAGTTGCCGGCTCAATCGCTGCATGGCAAACCCTTGCTGTCGAGTTCATGTGGATCCAACGACACGGATAATAGTTGCCAGTACCCTTGCAGCACATAAGGAGCCAGCCGATGTAATGAACATTGATGGCAGCAGCTTGATTTCCAGGGTAACACGAGACGCTGTGGAAGAGGCCCGGAGAGTCAGGCGAGCTGCACAATGCAGATCTCTCCCGCTTCGGTTGGGCCGACATGAGTCCATTCGAAATTAACAATATATTAAATCATTTTGAGAGTTTCAGGTACAACGAGAGACAGGTTGCCAAGCACAGAAGCTGGCAGTCCATCAGGGCCGAGTCCGTTCATCCTGCTAGAGGGATCGAGGGAGCTTAGGTGTCTCCCAGGCTACGAGTGCAGAGCGAATAGGGGAGCCAGAGTCAAGAGGCTGGCAAGGCAAGATAAGCACACGCTGGAAACGAGGCGGCGCGGAGTCCAAGAATCATGATTCCTTTTGGCATATCTTTCTCTCCTCGTGGACGTCAATGCTTTCACGCATGCAACTTTCTCGCAACATTGACGGGAAGAGAAGAGAATGAAAGTTAAGGAAAGAAGAAAAGGAAGAAGAAACGGAAAATAGGCCGAGGGAGCATAAAGCGACGTGAGCTGCATGCGTCTCGGTTCACTTTATGCATCTTGATGATCTACCTCGGGGTCGTCTTGACCAGTTGTTAGAAATGGACTGGCTTCGTTCACGCAGCGCACGCATAACACTGCATCTGCCTACCTCCCAGTGGATAGAGCATGCATTTGCAACGCACTTATAGCGAGTCTGGACCCTGCTTTCTGTGTACGTCAGAATTGTGATCGAAACGGTGGCTGGTCCTTGATCAGTCGGACACGGGAGCCATACTTTTCTTGGAACTTCGGAATGCTACTCTCTCGTCTCTTCACAGAAGATGCCGTTTGGTTGCTATTCTCGTGATTCGCAGTTTGTGCCCAGCTTTCGGAAATGCGCGCACGTGATGTGCATTGGCGATAATGCTCAAGCCAAGGCTAGCTATGCTATTAATGACCGGTGTGGATGCGAGGGACATCAACACAACAATCTGCTTTTTCTTCGCTTGTATTGAACATCACCAAAAGGAGCAAGTCAGCGGTATCCCTGACGAAGCACAGACTTTTGTATGGCTCGTAATTAGTGGCGTGGCGAGCGTTGCCAGCCTGCATGAAAACACCATCGATGAATGGAAACTTTCCACTCGGTCGCATAAAAGCAGAGCGGAGTTTGACAGCTCGCAAAATCCCAAAACGCACATCCCGGTCTCGTGCTCCGAGGCCGCCACGTGGTGGCTCGTGGCTCGTGGCTTGACTCTCGTCAGACGCCCTTGCCGACATATCAAGCTGAAGAAACACGATGCATGAGACCCTTTCCCCCATACTGTAGTTGAGCCTACCGAGAATGCAGATAGCTTGAAACGAGGACACATGTATGTGTAGAAATAATATTGCATCAGGATAAGCTGTTGTCGGTCTAGAAAACTATGTCGGAAGGCGACGTTTTGCTCACTCACCCGACTTTTTCTGAAGTAGGCCGGTCATTTTGCTTGCACGATCGCTCGAGGGCAACACAGCATTCTATGTTGATCATGGCAACTCGGGACCGCCAGTCTGGGAGATCACGATTGATGAAGTGATTCGCGGATTCGAATAGCAAAAGCCCTGCAGGTCGGTCCCGTGTCCGAGCCAAGTTTCTGTAATTGAATTTGATCTTCAGATCTGCCAGATGCACAGCCGCGCGTTGACTGCACACGCGGAGATCAACACAAGTGGAAATCGTAAAGTATTCGCACAGATTGAACTAGTGGGCGACTCGGACCTGCCCTCGAACACCATACCGCCGCTTGCAATAGAAACTGTAACTTGATCATCGCAACAAGGCTCAAGTGTGTGAGCTCTCGGCCTGAGGTCTGACCGCTGGATCATGAGATTGCAACTCTGCAGGCCAGGAATGGTCTTCCGGTGAGATTCCGTTGATGCGGGACACGAGGGTTCTCAATACGCGACGGAATCGCATCATCACAGTACTCTGTCGTAGGGCACCGCATCTGTCGAAGCTCCGAAGCTCCGACAGTCATTCCGACCAGCAGACCCTAATCGGACCCCTTTCTCTTGCAGGAAGGTAAGATCGCTCACCTTCGGCTCTGGCAGCTTGTTACTCGACCCAGAGCGCGTGATGTTGTTTTTCCTTGCCCTGCATCAGTGAGCCTGCGTCGATTAGGCTTTCCGACGATGGGCAAGCTGTCTGAGGTTACACGACTGAAGCTGTTCCAGACTGCCACTATCGACGGTTGTTGATGGGTGTCCACTTAGACTCAGTACTTAACCCAGATCATTATAGTCGATCATGGTCGCTGCGACCTCTTATCTTCTTTCCACTCACATTCTTCCAAACGTTCTCCTCCGTGACGAGCAAGTGTCTCAGCAAGCGCCTCTATCGACCATGCACGACACCAAGGAAAGCACCTATGCGGTTGTCTTCGACAACGAGCACGAGCTCGAGGCGCCTCTTCTCATGTCTCAGTCTTCATCTAGCCGAAGAGCTTCGGAACCTGCGTGGAGAGGTTCCTTTCTTGGCAAGAACGTCTCGTACCGGCCCACTTATGTTGCGATTGCGCTCAACCTAGTGCTCTTCGTATTTGGCACGATCTTCTACGTACGGAGCTCGACTGCTCAGCACAGCATCGAAACATTGAATGCTCAACTGGCATACACAAGTCAGACCATCGGTACACTCAATGCCAAGATTGCGAGCTCGAATCCGGATATGCTCTTCGATCGCTTCAATGATGCCAAGATCGGCATTGCCATGGTCAGGACAGGATCTGGAGGAAGACACAGTTCCGGAGCTGGACCCATCGATGCTTCGATGAAGACATGGTCCGACTATGTGATGAAGTGGGGTTACCCACTCTGGGTTGGCAAAGAAGCATTAGCCTATGGCCCACCAAACAATTCGCCGGTCTACACGAAACAAGCTTTGCTGCTTTCGATCATGTTGAACGAGATGCGCAAGCCGGCAGCTGGTCGGCTCGAATGGCTCTACGTCACCGACATTGACACGCTCGTCTTGAATCCCAACATCCCTCTTGATGTCTTCCTGCCGCCCGACAACAACTTTGGTCGCCAGCAAGTGTTGCTCGCCAACCTCGATTCCTGGGGCACGCTCAACGCCGGAGCCTTCTTCATCCGAGTCTCCCACGAAGGGATGGATTTCCTCACACAAACGCTGGCCTTCAAGAACTTCAAAGACAAGGACCAGCCCTTGCCCGTGTATGATCAATCCACCATGACTTTGTTGGTCCACGGTGCCAAATACAACTGGACCGACTCGCTCACCATCACTCCACCCTGGTTCAACAAAAACTCATGGCAGTTTACTTGGCCTCAAAAGCCAGAGAGTCTCTTCGACAACTTCATGGTTCACTTTGCCGGTAGCGACAAAGCGCACTGGGCTGAAATCTTGGAAATGATTCAATCCAGAGAGGCCGAACCATACCAGAAAAGGGTCGAAGAAACGCAATACATGGTCGGCCCCAACTCAACGGCAAAGTGGTGGCAAGCTTGGGAAGCCAAGGACCCAAAGAAGAGGCACGAAGAGCTCCTCAAGCAAACTGTCAGGATTGTTTAAAGTGTCGCTCAGGCCGAGTCATATTTATTGCCTCAGTCACGAATGGCTGAGCCCTCAGCTACAACATCGATCCAGCGCAATACAGCTTGAAGTCGATCGTTGATAGCCGCACATTCTGTGTCATTCCTTAGCAATTGAACGTCCCACTTTTGTTGGAGCATCGCTCAAAATCAGCTTGGTTTGTAGAAACAGCGTTCGGGAAAGCATGTGAAGTCTCATCATAGCACGCCATACTGGCAACTTGAAGGAGTGAGACCACAATCTCGTATGAGACAATTGAAAGAACCGAAAGTTTGTTGATTCGTTCGATACGATGCACGACTAAATTTTACGGTGAAGGACGCTCTCCTTTCAGGGCTTCCAGTCGTACTGCGGCTTCCAACCAAGCACCTTCTTCGCCTTGTCATTCGAAAGCACCGTTACGTTGGGATCATCACTCAACGGCTTGTACTCCACTCCCGGGAAGACTTCCTTGACCAAATCTGCCGAAGGCTTCTTCATCACCGTGTTATTGTTTGCGATAATGAAAGCGTGGTGGCCCTTGAGATCCTTCTGCAGTGCAAGTTTGACCGCTTCAGCGCCATCACGGGCGTCGATGTAGCCCCAGCAATTCCAGTATCGCTTCTTGGGGTCGTCCTGCCAGCTTTCAAAGGTAGCATATTCCTCTTCGAGCATGACGTTTGAGAAACGCATACTGACGATCTTGATACCACCCGAGACACCGGGGTTACGATGTTCTTGTTGCGACCATCGTACGTATTGCTCCGCCAAGGTTTCTCCAACGAGCTTCGACAGCGAGTATGCCGACTCGGGAAGCAATGGGCTCTCCTCCGTAATAGGCAACCTTTCCGGCTTGATATCCAACGGAATCCCGATCAGCGTCTCGCTACTCGCCATAACAATGTTGCCAATGTTCAGCTTCCTGCAAGCCTCCAACACGTTGTACGTAGAAGCAACATTCGTATTGAATTGCTTGCTGCTTGAACTTTGACCCGGACTAGGCATAGCAGCAAGGTGAACAACCGCCTGAACACCTTTGTAAGCCATATCGACCTCCATCAGCGCTTCGAGCACCTGGCCCATATCGGTCAGATCGACCTCGACCAGACGGTAGGCACCCTGAAGACCGGTCTTGCCATCTTCGGAGGCGGTTTTCGGGCGAACGCGGTCGAAGTTGATGACCTCCCAACCGGAGGAGGAGAGATGAGCGACGGTGGCGCGACCGAGTTTTCCGGATCCTCCCGTGACAACGACACGGGGTTTGGTAGTTCGTGGCGATTCGCCCAGTGTGAGAGGTGTTGAGTTAGATGACATGTTTGCGAGTGTCAAGATGATGTGTGCGTGGTTTGCGGCGTCAATGGAGAAGATCGTGGGGTACTTATATCACTCCCTGCGATGCTAGCGAACAGCTACGCTGGGTTGTCAACTTGCTGAACTCGGCTATCCATCTCGTCACACCGGGAACTTCCACTCAAACTTAGACACTGGTACGAGGTGGCACGAGGCGATCGACCACCAACGCCACGAGCTTCTCCTCTTCCCCGCCACGAGCCGTTTGCAGCAGGAATGTATGTGGAGCAGCGGCAATCACGGCAAATCCTCGTTGTGAAAGCCTCTTCCTCCCGCCAGGCTTGCTTCGCTTGTGTGTGCAACTTGCGGTTTCGGCGCGACGAAACCTCGGCAACGGCAGGCGTCGCTGCAAGACCAAAGGGAGGAAGCAGAGTCGCCGGTCAGATATCGGCGTCTAAAACCGTCCTCTCTGTGGAGAAAACGGACGTCATACTCGTGGCTCACGTCAGACAACTTTGATTTGCAGGCTGTGGAATCTCCCCACTTTATTCGGCAGGTGGGAAAGGAAAATCAAGTTAAAAATTTCGGTTGCAAAAAGAGGTCGAGAAAAAACACAAGAATAGGGTCGTCGATCTCCCGATTGCAACACGCGGTCGACTCGAACAAGCAAGGTCGACACAAAAGCTCTCTGTCGTGCAAGCACCACGGGCTAGTCCTGAAAAGACAAGGAGATGATTGAGAAAGACATTTGATTGAGTACTATGACACATAAGGGGTAAATCTGCAAAGGAATGGATGGATTAGAGAGAATCATTACAAAAGAGAAACCACGATATTAAACAAGGAGAACGCAACGTCGTTGCGTGCGTGCGAGTGGAAAGGCACGTCTACTGATCGGTTTCCATCGGGCGTTCGTCACCCACAATTGCCGCTGATGGAGCGGCTGCAGTGGGGGCAGAGACTTCTGGTACACCTTCGTTAGCAAGCTCGGGGTTGATGACTGGCTCTGCGGGGGTGGCTTCTGGGACGGCGGCAGCAGAGGTAGGAGCTGGCTCGACGATGCCCTCAGTTGCTGGCGCGGGGGGAGGAGGTGCAACTTCTTGCTGCTGTTGCTGTTGCTGCTGCTGCTGCTCCTGCACACCGTCGCTGCCAGCAGCGAGGACACTGCTGCTGCTCAAGTTGGAAGGGACACGAGGCGGCTTAGATGGAGTGTTCCACGAGGCAGCGTTGGATCGATCGGTCTTGATAGGCGTACCGTTCAACGAGCTGCTCGAAGCCGATGGTGTCAATCCGGCCGCAGCGGCAGCCTCGGCGCTCTTGGTGGAAGCACGCAGCTCCTCCAAGCTGACCAAGCTGACCTGAGGAGGTGCCTGGCTGGGCGAGGGCTCCTCACCACCTTCCTGCTGCATCCTCTTACGGACCAGCTTGGCGTAGTGCAGACCACAAGCGTTGCAAAGCGTTCGTGCGCCATCGGGGCCTCTGCGCCATTCTGGAGTCTCGGCAGTACCGCAAGCCTGGCAGGAACCGGGAGCGGGGGCTCGGCTGCGCTTCTTGTACTGAGGACCTTTGCCGTCGGCGTCAAAGCCAGGCGAGGGGAACGACGTGGGCAGCGAGCCATCGGGGAAGACGCGCAAGCTCGAGCTCGGGGTGAATGGGGCCATAGGCTGACCAGGTGTGCCGGGCAGGGATCCGGCGCCTTTGTTGCCATCCCAGTCTGAAGAGCGTTGACGCTTGCGTGCAGAGTCGAGTTTGGACTCGGCAGGGCGCTTGCCATGCTCGTCAGCGTCAAGCTGACGGAGAGCTACCTCGGGCTGGGCGAGAAGCATGCTGAGAGAGGAAGTGAGCTTGAGGGCCTTCTGAATGATGGTGCGGACCTTCTGGGGAGTTGGAACGTTGATCTGGTTGACGTGAGCGACACAGAAGTTGGCAATGGAGCTCGAGACGGTGTAGATGTCCCTGAGCTCGGACTCGATGTTGCGTGGAAGACCCGAGACAGTTTCTTCCGCAGGAGCGGCAGCGGCGACAGCAGCAGCGCCATCGGTCTGGCCATCGACCTGCGCTTCAGAAGCCGCGGCATCGGTAGAGCCTTCAGCATTAGCCTGAGGCTTGTCCGACGCGTCAGCTCCCTCGACAGCACCGGCGTCAGGCGCATTTGTAGCGTCGACAGGTTGCGATGTCGCGTCAGCAGCAGTAGGGATGGACTGCTCAGCCTGGCTGGCGGAAGCATCGACGGGAGCGCTGTTGGCTGCGTTAGTAGCGGCGGTAGCTAGTTCGGTGATGGTCTGAGCAGCGCTGGAAGCATCAGCAGCTGCAGCTGCAGCGGCGGCAGCAGCGACAGCAGCAGCGTCCGATTCAGATGTTTCGGGAACAGCCTCTTGCTCGGGAGCGACTTGCTCAAGGGCAGGGTCGGTGACGGAAGCATCCTTGTGGCCGAGAATGGAAGAGCCGAATTGGGATGCAGCGTTGGAGGCGATGCCAGAGTCGACAGTCTCGGAAGCAACAGGTGCCGCGATGGCAGAAGCAGGGGTTTCGCTCGACATGATGTAGGAAGGGTCTGATGTGAATGCTGATAGATTGACGACGCGTCTGAATACGATAATCCGATGCTTGAACGGAACCGAATAAGCTTAGAGAGAGATGTCGCCTGCGCGTTTCTTAATACCGAGAGAGGTACTTTGATAGGAGCTGACGGATCGTCCGGTGCGACTGTGAAGAGGGCAGTCGGCGAGTATCGTTGTCGCGAGAGTGAATGAACGCGATCCGAGATGTGGTGGAGGTAAGAAGAACGCGTGCAGTGTGAACCTGGATACAGGACGTGGATGAAAGGATAGATGAATGCCAAACGCAAGTGTGTCAAGCGGATGTGTATAGGGAGCGGCGTCAAGGATGCTGAGTCGAGCAAGGATGGATGGAGTTGAGAAAGAAGAGGAAGGAGAAGTAGCACTCGGAATGCGAGAAGGATCCCAAGACAGAGGAAACGAGGGTCAGTGTGTCGGAGAAGCCGAGAGTCAGAGAGAGGATCAGGACGGAATTATTTCACGCAGCGTTTCTCTCTCTGTTGTCTCCCCGATCGCGGGGTGAATTGCTTCTCACTCACATTTCCAAGGCAGGTGAGCGCGAAAACCGAAAGAGTTTCAGTTGCTTTTGCCCAACGCGAGATCCGGATAGGGAAGGACGCGATTTCGAGTCGATTCAAACTCGATTCAAACTCGATTTCCAAGTCGATTTGACTCGATTTGGGATTTTCAATTTCCTCATCGCATCATCTGTGCTCAGGTCGGCCGCTGATGCGTGCCGATTTCATTATCGGTCTACAATTTCCCGTTGTTGAATTTCTTGGCCCGTGTGCAGGTGACTGCGTGACGGTGTGACGGTCTGCTTGTGCTGAGCTGCGTTGCTTGGTTTGGCTGAGTTGTCTGACCGTTGTGCAAATCGATCCGATTTGCCGATTGTGCCCGACGCACTGCACTTTGGCAGTCTGCACCAATCAATTTAAGAGATTCGAATTTTGCCAGGCTAGTTGATATCTCGATACAACTCAATGCAAATAGCATTACGATCGGGTGGGCCAAGCGTGAGAAAGTAGGCTCCGTCTTGTCTTGGAGCCAGTCAACGCCGTTCAAGCCAAACCGCCAAACCGCCGCCAGACAGCCAGCCAGAGGACAGAAGGAAAGAAGTGAACAAAAGCCAAGAAGTTCAAGCCAAGCCAAGTCCAGCCAAGACAGAGCCTTGCCTGGAATGCCGTGTTGGTCATGCCACTGTTCTGCGTAGCAGATCGCAACCCCCAGTGAGCTTTGCATCGGCGTCAGAGCGTTCTCGATTCATTTGCGCTCGCGCCGCACGGACAGCTTCAGCGAGCACAGCGTCTTGAGGGGATCAAGCTCCACAAGGTCGGCCACGTTGTCTCCGCTTACCGTCGCACAATAAAGAAAAGAGACGATAACTGGCTTTTGTTCGCCTTGACATGGTGTCATTGCTGAATTGCTTGCTTCCGTTCCGTACCGCATCGCATCGTGTGTCAAGGCTATGTGGTGTCAACCACCTGTTCGAAGCGGTGACCCGCGGTCGCAAGCAAGGAAACCAAAAGAGGCTTGCTTGCTCTAGATTCAACGACTTGCCAACCCGAAGTGCGGCGGCAGCGTTCGTCGACGGCAACGGCGGCTCCCAACTTGCTCGGTTTTGCAATGTGAAATCGGTCGGGCCAAACCCGATCTTTGGGAAACCGTTTTCCCACGCTTCCCATTCCTCCTTCCTTTTTTGTGGTGAGAAAGAAGCGACAGCCAGCTGCACAATTTAGGTCCATTCAAGGCCGACAACAGCAGGACCCTGAATCAATTCGAGCCGAGTCGATGCTGGAGGTCGTCGCCGTGTCGGCCACTTTCGTCGTCTGCTCAAACATGCTGACGGCTTAGCGTGTGAAGAAGCATGCAGCGACAGCCTTGACTGAGCATGTCGTTCCAGAACCATTTTCACAACGCTGAAACGTAGGAAAAGAGACGAGAGCCAAGAACTCAAGTATGCTAACGGGGAAGAGGGACCAGCTGAGACAGAAGACTCGGGCTAGATTTAAGGCGTCGGTCGGACCACTGAATTACGCTCAACTCGGGGCGGCCAATCGACATCACTTTGTCCGTCACTCAATTGTTCAAAGCAGCAAGAAGGGCAATATAGAGCTTGGCAATCAATGAAGCTTTCCGTCGTGGCAGCAGCGGCGATTGCTGGCAAAGCGAAAAGTCAGATACTGTTCCTACTGATTGATGTAGAACGACGAGGCGGTGCTTGAATCCGACTGCAAGGGCGAGGCCAACAAGCACCCAAGGCAGAGTGCCAAAAAATACATTTCTCTTAAGCAACACACACAATCACACGCGCTCTCGCACACGCATCAAGAAGTGACACAGACACAGACGGACACACACACTCAGATTTACCAGAGCTGCCATCGGCTGTACACCTTTTGTTATTGTATGGCTCTTCAAACATACACACAAAAGAAACAAGACTGCACTGCTGTCTACTGCGTAGAAATAGAGAGTGGGAAATATCGCAGCTTCAAGTCCGATAGCCGCATAGTTGAAACAAGACACACAGCTTTGTGTGACACACACACACCCAGCATTCACATTATTGTGCTTTGTGGTGCGACGCATAGACTTTTTTAGGATATCGCGTGTTTGCTGGGCGTTCCCTTCCTCGTCCATCTTGTCTTTCCACTTGAGCCGCCCACGCAACACTTCCCCACCGTTCCCCACCATCATCGAGGCAATCGATCCTTCCAACCGCATACATTACAAGCGTCCGGTTGCGCCTTGTCTGGCCTCTCTTTCGATTTGCATCTCTTGCCCTCTCGTTTTCGGTTTCTCTCTTTCTGTCTCTCTGGCACGCGCACGCACACTTTCATTCTGCCTCGTTGTTACGTTCTTACCCTATCTTGGTCTGCCACACAGCTGCTTGATTGCTTCTTCGACATTTAGCAACAGCAACAAGGACAACGCCGACCACTCAACCCGACACGCAACAAACTGATACCGGATAACTCAGACGCTCCCAATACGCGACACGACCCAGACATCGCACGAGCATCAGCTTAGACATCCGCAGCAGCTCGGCATCGATTCGCAGCACGTACCTTGCAAACATACAAGTGCTCGTGTCACTTTCTCAGCACCAGTGCGCAGAGTACGCTTGACGCAAGCTCGGCCGTGCGAGCTCACAGGTTGTGTCTCCAGATAGCGTAGACCACCTCCGTTATCCACCCTGCACCACCGATACTGCTCCTGGTGCATCCTCGTGCTGCTGGCAGAAAGCCCACTTCACCATCTCTCCGGCGTTTGCGTACCTTGACCCTTGTTGTTCCAACGACGTGCGAATCATTACACGTACCCATGTCAACCCCCGCATCGCTCCATCATCAAAGTCAGAGCTGGTCTTGGTGCCGTTTCCAGAAAACATCCAGCAATCCGTCGTCGCAATCAGCCCAATAACCAACAAGCACTCACAACACATCAGCTCTAACCACCTTGCGTGGTATGCACGCTTGCAGCCATGGAGGACCCTGTCAACCATGCAAGCAAGAAGAAGCCCGCGTTTGCCTTCTGGGAGAGGCAGCGCAAAGACAGCACAACCTCGCCGAGCAACTCTGCCGCCGCCAGTGCTAGTGCCAGTACATCTGCCTCGACTTCGTCCACCTCGCCATCAACAGCACGTCGCATCGATGCTCTGGAACGAGGCACGTCTGTCTCCCCTTCACCCCAACGAACGGCTTCCTCACAGCCCGGCTTAAGTCCGGGTTCTGGCCTCGGTGGAGTTCAACGCTTGATACAGCAATATTCGCAGTCCGGTTCGACCAATTCAGCTGCATCGAGCTCAGCCTCGCTCGACCGTACCCCATCTGGACGACGTATGAATGGCACATCTCCGACACCATCACCTTCGTCGATCCGAGTCGCCTCGTCATCACAGATTCGCACGTCTTCCGACAACGATGCGCTGCGTGTCAACGGTATTGCCGATGGCTCTCCCAGTCGAAGCTCGTTCGGACAGACGCGATCATCGCTGCTTTCACAGAGTTCATCCATCGATCACAAAGCATCGGAAAAGCCGTCTCTCACGGCAGACGGCACATCACCAGTCACGCGGTCACCTGCAACTCGAACGTCTCTCTTGCACACAGAGAATGCGTCCAGCGAGGCCTCTTCCTCTACAACGAGATCGGCGCCTCCGCTGCAACAAGCGGCTTTATCTGCATCCGCGTCTGCTCGCGCTCCAGCGCCAGAAGAGTCAAGGCCAACGGATGCTGGCAAGGAGGTGGATACCGAAAAAGCGAGGAGACGTCGTCGATTGTTACAAGAGCAACTGCGCAAACGCAACAACAAGAGACGCAGTGCAGGCGCAATGGAAGTGGACGACTCACCCGCCATTTCATCAGACGAAGACGACCTTTCAGCGGTCGAAGCAGCGGTCGGGCGGAGTGAGCCCTCAACAAGCTCGGACGTTCCGAGCCACGCCGGATCACCGTCAACGCACGGCAGGACAGCATCGTCTTCTTCCGCTTCTCGACGCGCCGCTGTTGGGTCAGGGATTGACTCGACAAGTGCTGCAACAGCAGATGGCGCAGAGTCGGATTCGTTCCATGACGCAGAGTCACGATTCGTCACGCCTTCCAAAGCAGCACCTGCATCAATCATTGCAGCAGTCCCAAACAGCCAAACACCAAGCAATCGTCGTCTTGCTGATCGACCACCCTCTTTCGGGGACACACGACCTTGGCTTGAGTTCAGTCCTTTACTGCCAGAGACCGAGTTGCTCGATAGTCCAGGCAAAGGTGCATCTGCACCCAGCTTCTCTGCCTTGCACCAGTCGACTACATCCGACCTCAGCGCATCAACTAGCCAGAGCAGCTCTAACCCAACGCCATCTGGCAGCATGCGACCCTCGCCTTCACGATCCAACTCGGCAAGCGATTCTCCTCAATCACCCACTGGTCTCGGATTCTCGACACCTCCAGGATACCCACCTTCTGCCTCGTACCTTTCCATCAACTCACCTGGCCTCAGCCCACATACACGCACCTACAGGACAGCGAACTTGCCGCCGCCACGACCTACACCACAAGCACCACTTCCTCCGCCACCATCTGCGGCTTCGTCCTGGGCATCTTCGTCTTCGCGGATTGCTGCCAACCCATCGAGTGCTGTCAGTGGGCCGACCCGATCCTTGCGCAGCGGCTCGATACATGGCAGCGCACTTCCACCGCCCTCTTTGCAGGATGAAGCTGATGTCTTTGGTGGTCAAGGCTTGCGCTCTAGGAGCTTCAGTATCGAGCAAGAAGTCGCCTCGGCAGATGAAGAGTTCCAGCGTTTTGCCGCTGCTCCTGCACCAGAGACAGGTGCTGGCAACAACTTACAGCCAAGCGCGAGGGACAGCGTGGACACGACCGCATCATCGACGCTGGCAGTCCCAATGATACGCCAACGAAGCAACTCCTTGCAACGCAAGGATCGAGAGGACATCGAAGTAGCAGCTAGATCCACATCCAAACCCGCATCTTCGAGTCTATCTCCACCGCCCGCCAATGCACCTCCTTCTTCATCCCGGACCTCCTCCAGCAGAAGCTCGACAATGGGTAGGCCAAGAGGCTTCACCGTTGGCGCAGTACCCGGACCCTCTGGCACATTGCGTGGAGGTGCACCGACACAGCCGCCGATCAAGTCAAGGCCGAGGTCGTTATTGTCCAATGAAATTTTCCCTCTCGACCTCGCAGAGCCGCGTTATAAGTCCGGCTCCCGCGAAGATAACGACGCTCGCAACGCTCACAGCATGGACATTGACCGTCGAGTGTCGTCGCTTCCAAGCGCGGGCAATGCTTCGAGAAGCTCCGTAGGTCCTGGCATTACTCGAGGTCTGTCCGCGACTTCGCACGGTGAACACGACGGCAATAGCAGTAATGCTAGCAACAATGAGCGTCTCGTGCCCGAGAGTGCGGATCGTCGTCCTAGTCTAGGCGGTCGAAGCCGCAGTGGAAGCAGCGCCAGCCTTTTGCAACAAGTCAATTCGCAACCTAAATCGCACGCCAGCTTCGTCATCGCTGTGGTTGGTCATGCCCAATCCGGCAAATCCACCGTCATCAAGAAGGGTCTTCGCCAATTTGGTCTCTCGAAACCACACGTTCTGTCTGAAAAGGTCACTTCGCATTCCACCGTCTGCGTCGTCGACCAAGAGCAACGCACGATCGAGGTTCTCGAGATTGATGCTTCGGTACTCCTCAACGGTCCCAGCAAGCGCTTCTCATGGCCCAAATTCTTGCCTAACATCGACGCGGTCATCCTTTGCTACGATGCTTCCGAGATTGCCTCCTTCCGCGGCATGTCGGAGTTGCTCGAGAACTTCGCTGTCGCCAATCTTAGCACTGTCATGCTGGCATGCAAGTCCGAGGTACACCCCAAAGCGGTCGATCCATACTACGCAAGCGACATGGCGTGCATCTACAATGTCGGTCTCGCCGAGTGCACCGTACAAAGCGAAGAGGGCAAGAAGCGCATGCGCGATTGCTTCTCGTATCTCGTCAAAGAAGTCGCCAAGGCTCGCAGTGGCCGTTCCCGCCGTGGGCCTGCAGGCGCATTGCCTCCTGTGCCTACCGCCATGGTGTCGCAACGCTCTCTTTCGCCCGGCTCGACGGGTCCAGCGCCGCAACAAAGTCGCACTGCTTCTAGCATCTCACAGGCATCGCAGGCAGACTCGCGAGGTAGTCTTGCGCGTCCAACAGTCGATACAGCAGCAACCTGGGGTGAAGGACCGCTTGGACGGAACAACGACGGATTACCTTCGCCTGCAGCGCCCATCAGCACGCTGAGATCTAGGGGCTATAGCATTGCCAGTTCGAGCCAGAGCCGGGGAGGTGCTGTGGGTAGTGAAGCATCGACGACCGATGACGCATTTGCAGCCTCCCCTGTCGATCAGACAACCCACGGCATCAACCGCTTGAGCATTACTCCGAGCTCCGACGGTGCTGCAGTTCCCGACGCAATGACATCTCGCACTGTCGTAACCGCTGGCCCGGACACGCGCTTCACTCCACGCAAGATGAGCAGCGCTACTGTAGGCTCGTCTTACTCAGATGTGCCGTCCTTCCAGTCTGAAGAAGATGGCGTGCTGACCGAAAGTTTGCAAAGAGCGCAAATCGGCTTGCAGAATGCTCGTTCCAGCGGTGGCTACGTTTCGATCGAGGAGCTGTGGGATAAGCTCTTCCATGCCGCTATCTCGCGCACGGACGAACGCTTTGTGACCATGTTCATGGTCTTCTATCGAGGATTTGCAACGCCTATGGATCTTTTGCAGCAGATGATGGATCGTTTCGATACCCTCACAGCAGAAGATGTGGCAGATGGTCTCGTGCACCGCTTTGCACTGATTCGTCTGACCAACATGCTAGGTGATTGGGTGCTCGACTATCCTGGTGATCTGAGTCAGCCTGACACCAACGCTCTGCTGATGCGCTTTCACCAACAGCTATTGCATCGCCCAGACACGGTTCACACCGCTGCTCAGATCCACTCGGCCGTTGAAGCGACAGTCGCTGCTCCTGATCTTGACGCATTGTGGAGTCATGCTACCAACAGCGACAAGACTCGTCAAAGGGCAGCTGCAGCAGCAGCGGCGGCAGCGTCGTTGATCGGTGGCCAACAGGCAACGACGGGCAATGACGCAGAAGGCTTGCCAGCAAGTCATTCGAATGGCAGCAACTCAGCGTTCGTTTCAATCTCGGGCAACACAGGCCACGACTTGGATGGCTCCCACAACAGCATTGGCCGATCTACCGAAGGTGCCTCTGAAACACATGAGAGGACGGGCTCTGAAAGCAGCCTACCGATGCACTCTGACGCCTTGACCGGCAGCCGCTCGCGCAGTGCTTCGGATCTCACGACTTCATCCACCGAAGGTGCTGCCGCGTTCTACAAGGATGGCGGCAAGCAGATGCAAGGACCACCCAGCGCCGTCAGTGCAGCCAGTGGCACGACACAGACTTCGACCACGGGAACCAGTGCAGCTGGTAGCACGTCACAGAGCGGAACAGCCACCAACGCCTCTGCATCTTCCTCGACAGCCAACCTTGGAGGGCCTGAACCGAGTCCGATCGGGCGCTCGATGTTGGATCAAAAGACCGTGTTGCGAAGTATCTCAAACACGCTGATGGAGGTGGATGATGACGTCATTGCCACTGAGCTCACCAGGCTAGAATGGGCTTTCTTCACCGCCATCCAACCTCGCGACCTTCTTCGACACATTCTCGTCCCACACGACAAGCGCGACGGACCCGTATCGCGATCCATCTCGCACTTCAACTACATCTCGAACTGGGTTTGTTCGATGATCTTGGCTCAAGGCAAGACCAAGCATCGCGCACGTATGCTGGAGAAGTTCTTCAACATCGCCTCGATCCTTCGCCATGACAACAACTACGGCTCGCTCAATAGCGTTCTTGGTGGTTTGTCCAAGACGGCTGTGCACCGTCTCAAGCAGACGCGCGAATTGCTCAAGGGCAAGCCAGTCAACAAATCCTATCAGAGTCTCGTCCGTCTCATGTCCAACGAACGTTCCTCCGCCGCCTACCGTCTTGCCTTGGAGAATAGCGATGGTCACACGATCCCATACGTCGGCGTTCATCTTCAAGACATTCTCTCGATTAGCGATGGCAACCCAAGCAAACGCGCAAGCGATGGCATGATCCACTGGCGCAAGTTTTCGCTCATGGACGAAGCAGTGATGGCTGTCGTCCGATGTCAACAATACGATCGCTACCTCAAAGTCAATCCTGCGGTGGAGAGGTTGATTGTGGACGTGCCAGTGATGGACGATGAGGCGCTGTACGAACGATCGTTGTTGGTGGAGCCGAGAAGTGGTGGAGGACAGACAATGACGGGAAGCAAGATCAAGGATCTAAAGACCTTCTTGAGCAACCAGACGTATTCGAGCAGCTCGTACCATGTCTAGCATCTTCGATTCGCAATCAGTAGCAGAACTCAGAGGCAATTTCATCTTCAATGGACACTTTCACTTGGCTTTCACTTGGCTTTTATCCTCTGCTTGTGCGAATGGGTCTACCGAGGCCATGACGTGAGCCCGTGTTGGCAGCCACATGGCTTCGGCTTGAAGATGTTCGTCGCAGCCATCGTTTGTCTCGTCCATGTTTCTCGGCTCAGGACATGCAAGCTGACACTCAACACACATACCACCAACTCCTGTCCATCTCGATAGTTTGTGCGCGATTCACTGTAAAAGAATGTGATAAGATTGCTGAAGCATACTAGATGAAGAAGAATGTTACTTGATCTTCAGATGGACCTTTTCCACGAATCCTGCTAGATCGCTCTTCCTGACCTGAATACTAAACGTTTGGAAGCGATCGTGTCTGACTCTAGCGCCGCTCATCTTTGCCGCTTGTTGGAATGCCGCTGTGAAATGGTTGTTCTCCACCATTCCGTGTACCGCTGATCCAGTCGATCCGAGGACCAAGAAGCTGTCTTTGCCTGGGTGTAGAGCGGCCAAGATGAACGGCAGAGGTGCAAATGCAGCGGCAGCGTTGTTGTTGTTGCTCTCGGCTCCATTCTTCCTCTTCTTCTGCTTGTTGGCAGATGCCTGTTGCTGTTGTTCCACGATGATATCCCTTAGACTTGTAGTTAACCAATTTGCCAAGCGACCCAAGATCTCGACGTGGGTAAAAAGTTCCAAATCGCTTCCATCCTTGAGAATGGCCAGCCTGAAATTTTTCAGCGTACGTATACTCTGATTTGTAATCAAACTAATCCCCCTCGCTACCACTTTTCGATGCAATGCCTGGGCGAGCAACAGACTTGATCGTAACAAATCCACGCTCGAGGAACGAGAAGTATCAAGCGCTCGATACGCTTCGTAAAAGTTGGTCACCCATACTTGTCTCTCGACCGCTTCCAAGCGGGCAATGTC
Organism: Pseudozyma tsukubaensis; assembly: GCA_001736125.1. Lineage (NCBI taxonomy): Eukaryota > Fungi > Basidiomycota > Ustilaginomycetes > Ustilaginales > Ustilaginaceae > Pseudozyma > Pseudozyma tsukubaensis. The sequence continues at coordinate 7,295 of MAIP01000128.1, read as the reverse complement.
TTCAGCACTGGCGTTGGTCTGGGAAGCAACAGCGTCGAGATCCAACCCGGCATTGGCACCTGTCACATCTTTCCCTGAAGCTCCTGCTGCACTTGTGGAAATGGCGGAGGAGATGTCATCGGTCAACGACGTGCCGAGGTTCCACATTCTCTTGGTAGCGAAAAGTTCGCTCGTCTGCGCGTTCGGATTGGCAGGATTCGCATTGTTGGCCGCAAAGCTATTCCCCAACACCCCACCAGCGCCACCGGAACTGCTGGCGAACACCATCCCCGGCGCCTCGACTTCAATCCTAACTCCGTGCGCTGCTACTAGTAACGCTGCCACTCCTTCCACCACATCCCCTGCCCCCAACGCACCCATTTTGAATCCAAACCCCCTTTCAAAGCCCTTATACGTCAACTCTGTCAGGCCGTACTCGGGCGCTATCGCCTCCAACTTCCTCACTAGACTCTTCCGCAAATCCAGAGGCATGTGGGTATACGTCTGCCTCACAGCAATTAGAGAAAATCCCATCTTGGCCATCAACCCCCGCAATTTCGAAAGCCCCCTTTCGCGCCATATGCCCAACTTACTTGCGACGTAGGCAGTATGGTACATCGACGTCTCCAACGACCAATGCCGATACAGCGTGAATCGAAGTTCGGAAGGCGAAAGACGAATGGCTGTGTCATCAGCATCTTCGCTCTTTGTATTCTGTGAGATTCCAGCTCGGAGGGCTCGATCGCTCGCGCGTCCAGCTGCAGTGCTGATCTTACTCAAACCTTCGTCACCGTTTCCTGCAGCGGCGGCGGCGGCGGTGGTGGAGGAGGGAAGAAGGTCGAGTGACCAAGCTTCGCGTTCGGCTGCGGTGGTAGCGTTGGGTTCCATCGCAACGACTTCGGAGGCATAGGCGGCGGCATAGGTTTGGTACGTTTCGAAATCGATCGAATTGGAAAGGTAAAGAGAGGAAAGGCCGACGATGGCGAGCCAGAGCACTTCTCGATCGGTTCGACCGAGACTTTCGCACAGGAGGTAGAGCATGGAGGAGACGGACATGCCGAAGCTCTCTCCTCTGTTGTAGTAGCGCGTTAGGATGGTGCGATATCGGTGTCGTTCGGCGTTGCTGAGTCGGGTAGTGGTTCTGGCAGAAGGCGATCTGGATTTGCGTTTCCTTGGTCGTTTGTGAGCGTCGGATGGTGAACCTGAACGCGAACGTTTGCGTTTCGCCCCATCGTCGTTGTCATTATCGCTCTCGTCGTGATCGTCCGATTCCGATTCAGACGAAGAAGAACTGGAAGAGGCTTCTTCGTCATCACTCTCATCAACGTCAAATTCCAACTTTTCAAACGCATCCCTCTCCCCCCCTTGCCTAAACATCTTCCCGCCCACCTCTCCATCGTCCCAACACCAAACTCTATCGTTGGCATAACTCGTCGCAAACAGATTCTCCAAATTCCACGGCCTATGCGAATCCACCACATGCAGCGTCACCCTTTCTGGAATGTTGAACGTCGTCGGCAAACTCAGCACCGCACCGAGGTTGATAAAGATGACGCTCTTGACGTCCGTTGACCCTGCTCCACTGGAACTGCTTTGACCTGCTTGATCATCTTCATCGTCGTCAAGAGGCGGGAAAACGGTGCTGAGCGTCGAAACCAACGTTCTGTACCCTTCGACGGGTACGATTCGATGCGGGATATCGTCCTGCAACAACAAGCCTGTAAGAATGCGTGTTGCGCAGACCGCATCTACATCTGGACTGGCCAAGATGAGTACGGAAGAGACCGAAGGACCGGCAGCGCGCGCGGCGGAGCGAATGCGTGTATACGCCGATGCATAGTCGTGTTTGGAAGAAGACGCGATTCGGTCCGGATCGATATGATGGTCGATAAGAGATGAGGAAGGACAACTGACGATGACCATCCTTGTTGCTGTGCCCTAGCCCTGTAGCTTTGTGAAGCTATTGCGATACTTTAGGGTGTGAAATATGCGGTGATGTCTGTGGTAGTGATGATGTTATCATGGGAAACAAGCTGTACCGTTGAGAAGACGAGCGATGTGCATGTAGGTTGGTTCAGCTAAGCTGATTGCCTGAACAAGCAAAAGTGGAGAGAGAGACTTGCATCGAGACAAACACACACACACACACAGAGCAAAGGCTGTTGATGTGCCCTTGTTCCTAAAAAGCAACACGAAGATTCATCATTTGAACGCGTCGAGAATTTCACACAGTCGCTCGCGTTGATTACAGATCCGTTTTTCTTAAAGACTGTAAGATCGACATTGCCATTCACTCGAATCGAAAAAGAGTGTTCATACTCATACTCGTGCGGCTATTCAATGTGAACGGTGAGCTGGAAGAATTGGATTTCGGACGCTCTCTGTCTGTCTGCCGAAACAAAGAACGCGCTCTCTGAGTGTGCCGTTGCCAGTCGTGCGCACTGTCCAACAACTTTTCTCTCTCTTTTGCTCCATTGCTTCTCCTCTCCTCTTTCCACTTTCACCACCTCATCAGCATCGTCGACAATCATGACGACGACAAATACATTCACCACCTTGCTGGTGGCACTATTGGTGGCATCTCTAGCCACATTGGCTAACGCAGTCGCTCTTCCCGATTCCAAAGCTTGGACAAATACAAACTACATCAAGCAAATCGACCTCGCTGGATCCACTTCGCATACTCTCACTACGGTCAACATCAAACCTTCCTCTGCTTCCTCTTCTTATGCTGGAGAGACCATCCCATACTACTTCCTGCTCAGCAAAGAGGAAGCGAACCATCTCTCGTGGTCTCGTTTGACAGTCAAACCCGCTCTCGACTCCCCCTTGGCTTCCAGCAGCGAGTACAAGGGCGGCCTGCGACCTTTGATCCCTTTGACGCAACTAGGAGCGCTTGACGAGGATGCAGACACAATTGTGTTCGAAGCCAACATTCCAACAAGGGTGCTTGGTGCGGATGGGGCAAGCTTGAACCTCGAGACCAGCCTCAACGGTGTCACAGAGGCTTTGCCAAAGACGGTCAAGCAGACGCAGCCACAGCTCTTCCTCTGGACAGGAGATGCGGTCCCTCGATCGGCTTACAAGATCACTTCGGGTAGGATCAAGGTCAAAGCACCTTCGCCAAAGATCATCGCCTTTAGCCCGACCGAAGACGCCACCAAATCCGGCAGCATCGTCACCTACGGCCCTTTCACCAACCTTGCGCCTTTCACCCCTGGTAAAAAGGTAGACCAAGGCAGTGTTCACTTTCAAAGCGAAACTCCACGAGCCACCATCATCTCGCTCGATCGAACAGCCGAGATCTCGCACTGGGGTGATGCACTCAGCATCTCGGATCGTATCCTCCTTCGCAATACCGGCCCGGAACTCAAAGGTCATTTCTCGCGAATCGAACACCAAATGGCGAGCTTCTACAACAAGGGCTCGAGTGGTACAACCCTGTCTTCGATCACAATGAACTTGCCTCCCGGCGCACACGATGCTTGGTTCATCGACCAGATCGGCAATGTCTCTACATCGCGGTTTAGGCCCTCTCCACCCAATGCGGACGTGTTGAAGCAGTTGAACGGTCTACCTACCACCCCTAGCCTCGTTTCTAAACTTAGTTCGCTCGAGTTGCAGCCCAGGTTCCCACTGCTAGGTGGATGGAATTACAGCTTCAACATCGGCTACACTCTCCCCCTTTCCCTAGGGGGGTGGACAAAGAGCGTAAGCACAAACGAATACGTCACGGCAATCCCCCTCTTCACCCCCCTGAAAGACGTTGCGATCACTACCCTCCGTACGGCGATCATTCTGCCCGAAGGCGCATCGCATATCAGCATCGAATCGCCCCCTTTCTCCTCCCTCACCGTCACCACCGGCATCACAAAGACGTACCTCGACACAATCGGCCGCCCGATTGTCACGCTAGAAAAAGAAAACGTTTCCAGCGAACATGCGGGGTTAATCTACGTCAAGTATAGGCTTACCACCCAAGCGCATTTGACCAAAGTGGTGGCCACAGCGGTAGTCATGGCCGGCGTCCTGGGGCTGACAGGGTTGCTGCAGAGGGTCGAGACTAAGATTCGCTAACTTTCACTCGGGACGTGGGCGATATTGTGGCACGTGAGTAGCGACCGTTTGCGATCCTTTCCGTGCAAAAGCCCTACGTGTATATATTCCATAGAGACGAACCATCGCTCCAAACGCAGACGCATATACGATTGAGATGCGGTAAAGCACAACGAAATGGTTAATGGGATTGCTGGCTGCGCTGCATATGTGAAAAAGCTACACTTAGAATCTTCCGAAGAATCAACATTGAGCTTTACTAACTGACTAAGATACAGTGTAGGCAAGCCTTCCATCCCTCTCGTTGAGTCTCTTTTTTGGTGTGGTCTCAGCCGAACAAGCGCCCCATCTGATCCAAAATCGGCTGCCCACCCCCTCCGCCTCCGTCGACACTGAAAAAGTCGAGGTCTTTCATCATCCATTCCCAGCTTGGATCGTTTTCTAGCCCCGCCCCGGTTGCCGGTGCTCCTGTTTCTGCAGTGGTGGGGGGTTGCGTGTGGGTGTGGAACCAGCTTGCCGGGCTCATTGCTGCGAGGTTGGGAGGGATCGCATTGGAAGAAGAAGCGTGCGGGAGGGGGAGGGGTGTATGCGCGTTTGGGTCCATCCAGTTTACTCCTTGCTGGTGTTGGTGCTGGTGGTGGGGGGGAGGGGCGTATCTGCCTCCCCCCACCGCCGCCGCTGCTTGCGTTTGAGCTGCCCAGTTCGCCGTACTCGCACTCGCACTTTGGCCGATAGGCGTGGAAGGAGATGGCGCGGGCGCAACCCATCCCCCTCCTCCCCCTCCTCCTCCTGCCGCTGTGGATGCGTTAAGTGGAGAAGTAGCAAAGTGAATGTTGCTCGAATAATGTTGGGACGCTTTGGTGCCTCTCAGTTCCCTGTTGGGTTGCCTTCCGGCTGCGGTGGTCCAACTTTGCTGCGGCTGGTGGTGGTGGTGATGTGATGGCAGCCGTCCACCGTGGTTGATCGCCAAATTCGACGTCGATGACGATAGTGCAGTGTCGTGGTCTCGCCTCAACCGATCTCTTCCTTCGTGATGGTGGGGAACAAATCCACCGCGTTGAGCAGCTGCCTTGCCTTCCTCCCCACCTCCCTCTCCTTCTTCTTCTTCCTCCCTCGTACCATCCGCGTTTGCGCTCGCCGTTCTTTGAGTCGCATCAAACCTCGCCAACACGCCTTTCAAAAACGCACTGTACTTGGCAGCCACATTCCCCATCCTCCCCCTCCCATTTCCCTTGCCTTTTTCCTTGGAAATCCCTTTGGCCATCCCGATCTTCTCCAACTCTCCCATCGTCCCTTTCGCCAAGTTAAGAACCCGTGTTTGGGAGACGAAAGCAAAGTCCACCCCTTTCCCGTCCTTCCCCTCCGTGTGAGCCCGTTGCGCCTTCCTCGCCAAATCCAACCCAAACACCACCGCATACACCGTACTTACAACGAAACTATTCGTAACGTAATCCATATAGCCCCGTTTGCTGCGATCAATAAAAGTCGCCATGTAGTTGGTGCAGCTTATGTAGCATTGTCGATACAACAGGGTGAGTTCGGAGGTTACGTTGACGGTGTAGGTGATCGGGAGGGGAAGGGCGTAGGTGACGAGCGCGGCGTAGTCCAGTGAGAGTGGACCGGTAATTTGTAGCGGTGTAGGACCGTCACTGTCCAAATTGGACGAAGAAGTAGAGGTGGTGGTGGGGTGGGAAGGTAGCCACCGCTCTTCCCACCTTTTGAGATCCATCGTTACCGAGTTACGGAAAAACTTGAGTTGGAGCGAGAGATGGTCGCGTTCCGCCGCATCGTCCTCTCTGTCTTCCTCTCCTTCAATCGACCTGTGACCTTTAGAGGAAGAGGTTGCGGCTCTACGCACGCCCAAACTCCTCAACACATGCGTATTAAACTGATCCCCCTGCCCGATCATGACCCTCCTCAACTCGACCTGTGCTACCAGCACCTCATCCTGCCGTAAACTCGTAGGCATCCGATCCCACCGACTGCACGTTGCAATCACGCCCTCATCAGCCAAATGCATCCTCTGGCCCGTTTGACTCGCCAGCGTCTTCTCCAAATTCCACAGATTGATCCACAACCGCTCCGTATTCCTCAATTGCCGCAAGTAATGCTCGCCAGCAGCCCCCTTCGACAGGTCAATATGACTATTGTTGTAACTATAACAGACGAGGTTGCATCCGAGCTCGGTGGCAATACGAATCGCCGTACCGAGGTAGAACCACGTTTGATCGCTCATCGCGTTTTCCGCCATTCCTCCGTACGATGCGAGGAGAAAAAATCCCTGGGCCATTTCAACATTCTTGTAATCCCCCCTTGCCGCTATCCATCCCAACATCGACTCGTAGTGCCCTTTAAGCCGGAGTGCCAACTCTGCACTTTCGCGCTGAACCTCTTCGTCGGTGCTAGATTCGAACTCGGCAGAGATGGCACATATGACAGTCAGCAAAAAGGCAGAGTGCTTGCGGATGTACGAAAGGGTTGATAGCGTCGGATCAAAGATGTGTAAAAACGTTCCAAAAGATTCGTAAAAGGAAGAGATTAGACGCGTGGCTTGGGAAGGGGTGAGGAGTTGCTGGTCGATAGGATCGAATTCGACACGGTTGTCGTAGACCGGATGGAAGGCGCCTCGGCTGAAATAGGTTGTAGCCCAGGTGTTGGTCGAGTCTTGCTCTTTGCGAAGGAGAAGCTGGGTGTTCGATCGGGGAAAGGGTTGGGAGGATGCGTTGGGTCGATCGTCATCTTCTTCTTCGTGAGTGTCGCGAATGGGAGAGCGAGAGGGAGAGCGCGAACGACGACGTTTCCTTCCTCTCCCCTCTTCCTCCATTATCCGGTCTTCTCCTTCTCCTTCTCCTTCGTTCCGCAGCCGCTGCTGATGCGCTTCACCCAAACTTTCGCCCCTCTCTTCTTCTTCTTCTTCGACTTCATGCTGGCCAAAATTGGTTCCTTGACGTAACAGCGACTCTCTCCTCCTCCCTCCATCCATCGAATCCACTCCTCTAGCCGCACTAGACCGACCTTTCCCCCCGCCACGCCGTCTTTCAACTTCATCGCTCCCCACCTGAGCCAACAACTTCAACGGATTGCTCAACGTCGGAAACTCATCCACCACCCTAGCTACACTCGCGTGATCCTCTACATCGATCAGCATGTTGAAATCCGGTCTGCTCCTCCTCCCTTCTCCCCCTGCTAGGCTTACCGATACGCCACCGCTCGCTGCAGGCGTCCCTTCACTCCCACTCCGCCCCCCAATCGGAGTCAAA